>CM060358.1:8518842-8794764 GCA_030545235.1 Helianthus tuberosus
AAAAAAATCATTTTTTTTTTTGGAAACCCCCAAAGCCAAGGTCACGACAACCATATGTATAACCATTTTTTCTTTAGAAAACCTCCAAAGCACACCCCGCGTTGCGGCGGGTCGTAAAACGGTGTCAAATAGTACTAATGTCATACAACCGTCATCGACCATCAACACTGACTCGACCTAGGATCTTCGTGTTGCGACGAACATGTCAAACATGAAAAAATAGAGGTAAAAACGTTGAACCACACATGCGCGTTGCGCCGTGTTAACTTGCAAAATTTGAAACAAAACATAAAAAAGTTGAACCACACTCGTACGTTGGGTTGTATTAAGTCGAAAAATTTAGAACTATACGTAAAACAAAAATTTGCCAAAGATGAAAAGTATAAGTGTCAAAAGTTGTGAAGTTAAATTGCAAATAATGAAAAGTTTTGGGTTAAAGTTACAAAGAAAATTTATGTAAGGTTAAAATTGCAAAAGCTAAAAACCTTTGGGTTAAAAGTAAAAAAATCAACTTTAGTTTTGGGTTAAAGTTAAAAAAACAAATTATGTAGGGTTAAAATTCCAAAAGCTAAAAACCTTTGGGTTAAAATTAAAAAATCAAGTTTTTTTTTTTGAAAAACTCACAAAGCACAAGGTACAAGTGGTTATGCACAAAAAACTTGTTAATTTATATATGGAATAATATAGTAGCACCCTAAACTAACAAATTTGTTCATGTTAGAACCTCCAACTCCATCTATATAATTTAACTAAATAACATTTTTATCTATAAATTTTGTTTAATTTTCAAAAACCTCTAACATCCAACTCTATATATTTATCTCTATCTTACTCACAAACACTTATTTTACTTTTTTTTTTTATTTCCTACACACTTACAATAAGAATATAAAGAGTTATGTGCAAACTTCTAAAAACTGCTCCATTTTCCTGATCGAGACCAACAAATCACGCAAACATATCAACAAAAACAAGTTAGTCTAGTTTCAACTTCAAAAGTTAAATATTGCAAGAACACACAAATAAGAAAGTCAATTATCAAGTGATTTAGGGTCTTCAATAATCAAAAATGAAATCTTACTTGCAAAGTTTATTTAATTAGAATATTGTCATACTAAATAAAATAAATAAGAACGCAATCATACAGTTGTGTACATGATCTTAATGTGAATTCAAATATTCAATACAATACTAGTTTTAAGCACTTAACTAGGGGTTGGAAGAAAAAACCAAAACCACATCATCTTAATGTGAATTTAATACAATCTAGTTTTAAGCACTGAACTATGGTTGGAAGAAAAAACCAAAACCAAAATGATTCTAGATCAAATGGTGGAAGGCTTGCATTTCTACTGGGAGAGCAAGTTCAACTCCTACGGTACAGGTCGAAACGGTACGGGTCGAAAATGTTCGCGTCGAAACGGCACGAGTCGAAACTGTTCGCGTCGAAACGGTTCGGATCGAAACGATACGGGTCGAAACGGTACGGGTTGAAACGGTGCGGGTCGAAACGGTCGAAGATTCCAATAAATTTACTTTAATTACTTCACATATAGGAAGGATTTTAAATTTCTTTAGTTAAAGGAATTTGACGGAATTCATGCCTAATTCCAATTCTAATTCCATTGTCAACCAAACACATGAAGCTTGGAATTGGGATTCCAATTACATCAACTTCTGGGAACCAAACATCTATTGAATTCTTTCAAACCAAACGCCCCCTAAACTCTATAATTATGAAACACTTTAAAATCTAATCTAAACTTGCCAGGTAACTCAAACCATTATATAACTTTAATTTAGATAAAAAAAATTCACTTTTGCCGTTAAGACTTTTCATTTTAGTAGTTTAGAGTTTTGGGTTTTAGAAGAAAACCAAAGATACATACGTGAAGCTTACTGGGAAAGAAACAATGTCAGATTAGGAGGAGGAAGCAATAGAAAGATTATACATAAAAGAAGTTTGTTCGTTTTTCCAATTTCAATGTCTTATTTTAAAGAGCAAATTGCATTTTTCGTCCTTTATGTTTCAGTGTTTTATCAGATGTTGTCCTTGAACTTCTAAAATTACACTGGCACTCTTTTACGTTTGCACATGATAACAAACGGTGTCCTCATAGCTTAACCCAGTTAAGTTTTTTTTGTTAACTTCATCCATGTACTACTCATGTGAGGGCATAATAGTCTTTTCCCCTCTTTTAATGAATTAAAAGAAAACAAGAAACTAGAAGGAAAGTGCATAAAAACATTCTCTCTACCCACACTCTCAACTGCTAGACCAACTGATAACCATACTGAATTACCGGATTCAAATGCGGATCATGCAAATCTGATAAACATCAATTCACAATTTCAAGCTTTTTTATGTGAAATTTATAGTTAAGTCACTGGCCAAAGTTATTGCCCTGTGTAATCTTGAAATGCAGAAAAAAAATGAAGCCAAATTTGCACATACGTTTGATACACACCAATGAACAACATATAAACCAACTCTTCACTATTTTGTTGGAATACGATATCTCATAGATTAAAACTCATGGAAACCAAAGGTCATAAAGACTGAAAATAGACCGATAGCCTTGTGAAAAAGGTTCTCAACATGATATTACTAAATAATATCACATCCCGCATCCATTCCGGTGCTACTCTCTCAAACGTTCCCAGAGTTGACACGCTGTAGATCATCATCATTTCTTCTTCCCCTGGCCTGTTGTTCTTCACCCATCCCAGACTAATAAAATTTAATAAAAAATAAAAATAAAAACAAAGAAAAATTGTTATTGGCCAAATACAAGGAAGAAGGCGTGGAAAAAAGAACGCTTGGGGCTTTTTTTTTTGCTCAACGACGCCCAGGAGGCGGTTTATACGGCGTTTGGGGGCGTTTTTTGGGGATAAAACGCCCAAAACCCCCCACTACGGGTGGTCTAAACTATAAAAACTAGTCTAAAAAAGAGAGGAAAATGGGTACCCAAATGCATAAAACCTTCGATGTTATATCATTATTAAAAAAAATATAATTTCTTTAATCATATTAGCTAATAATGCCACCTCTACTAAAATAACAGAATGAGATACGCGACAAGATGTACCTGGGTAGCATCATTATAAAAAACGCCAGAGATGAGGTTATCTTTATCAACAACTTCAACTTCATTTTCATTTTCATGAATGTGATTCGCTCTCTCTTTGTTGAGTTGCTGTTTGAAAGTGGAGATCGTGGTGATTGTATATCGCTGGAATCAAGTTCTTTTCTTTGCAGCCTCTCTATTTCTTATGAGAGTTGTTTGTCTGCAAAAAGTGATTATGATTATCTTAATATAATCAAGATGGCATATGTTTCTAATAAATTAATTCACAACAGGATGCCTTACTTTTCTCGTTCTCTTCTAATAGCATCTTTTCATACTTTTGTTGCTCTTCATCTTTGGCAGATCTGCGAATGAGTGAATTAGTTAATTTATTGACAAGAGATTAAGTGTTACGGTGTTAGTACCATGGATAAAGTCCTTGCCTGATTGAAGCAATTTCCTGTCTCAATTCACCTAATTGTGCGTGTAGCGTGTCCTTTTCGTTTGTTAAATAACCAATTAGTTCATCTGGGCTGCATCAGATTGGATAAAAACGTTGCACTCACGTTAAACACTAACAAGAATAGATTCAAAGAAAATATGGAAATGTCTTTTTACAGTTACTTATGTTCCTTTATATGTTTCAAATAAACAAAATGAAATGCAATAAAATAGTTAAAGATGAAAAGGATACAAGTCAATATAGAAAGGTAGGAATGAGAC
Source organism: Helianthus tuberosus (assembly GCA_030545235.1). Taxonomy (NCBI): domain Eukaryota; kingdom Viridiplantae; phylum Streptophyta; class Magnoliopsida; order Asterales; family Asteraceae; genus Helianthus; species Helianthus tuberosus. Next base: position 8,522,634 of record CM060358.1, read on the forward strand.
GAGTGTATGATCAAATGACTAATGCACTGCTTTGACTACGTAGTGGCATCTGGGACGTGAATAATCACAGCAAAAAGCTCATAAATTGACCCTTCTTATAAGTTGATCAAATTTGCAACATTTTTTTCTCATGAAGGTTAATGAGTAGTGTGATGTCATTTTCCTTCAAGTCTCAACAGCTGAACAGTCAACATGAGAAAGTTTTATTTCTTTATGATAGTGCTATTCATAGTTATTAAAGGTGCTAGGCACACTCAAGGCGCTTAGGCCTCGCCTAGGGCCTAGGCGCAAAGCGCAAAAAAAGCAAGGGCCTGAGAAAATATAAGTGCACAATGAAAAAAATATTAAACATATATTATATATTAGAAAAATAATACTATTCTTCAAATAAAATAAACAAACGCTTTTATATAACATTTAATGTGATCTATTTAGTGCCAAAAGTTCTAAAATTAGTACCAAAAGTTCTAAAATATTAGCGTATTAGTGTAGAAAGTTAGTTTTCCTTAGATAAAAACAGAAATCTGGCTGGAATCTTGCCGGAATTTAAAGAATTTGGCCGGCGCTTGAACCATCACCTGAAGGATTAAAGCGCAATTGTCTCGCCTCGCCTCGCCTGGAAAATGGGCCTAGGCGCAAGAGACGATGGCTTTTAACAACTATGGTGCTATTAGTAACCCAGCGTCCCAAATGTGTTCTTATGTCATCTTCACCATTGAAGCAAGTTCAATAGCTTACATCTATGAAACAGTTAAAAGAATTACACAGTTATAAATTATTGTGAGACGCGCTTCGAGGCGAGGGTCTACGCTTTTTGCTAAATAAGGCGCGAGTTGTACATGAGGCGCAACTGAGACGCAATTTTCTCACTAAAAAGTTGCAGTTTGCGCCTCGGTGCACTTCTCGCTTTTTTAAACCAAGTTTAAGATGTAACTGTGAGTCTGTGAATCGTCTGTATATACCAGCATAGTCAAATAAGTCAGTTATTTGATCTTCTTTGTTCAATGCCAACAAACAATGAAACAAATGAATAACTCAAATGAACTGAAAACAGACTATTATACAAAGCAAAAAAAAAAAAAAAAAAACAGGCTCAAAAAAACTTAATTACAACTTCAAAATCAAAACATCTGTAACTCTAACCTAAATAAAAGATTTATATATATTCTACTTCATAACAACTTTTTTTTTTAAGAAAAAAAAACCCTAAACCATATTAAATGTGTATATAATGTATACCATGTTAGACATCAATAATCAAAGTTTAACATCCAAAAAACAATTATTTAAAAAATGAAGCACATACCAGAGACGTAGGTCTTAAACTTTTCTTCTTGATCCAAACTTAGCTGCTCTATCTCAGAAGCTTTCTTTACCTGTACAGTAATCAAACATGAAACCAAAAGCAGTTAATCAACACAATTATTCGCACATCAAGATTAGAAAGGGGAAAGTAGAAACCTTGAGCTTGGTGTGCTTATCATACAGCTTGGAGTAGAGAGCCTCCATTTGAACTGAAAAAACCGAACAGAAATAGGTAGGTCAATTGATTGATCTTAGGGCAAATAAGAAAAGGTATAATAGAGTAAGAAGGAGAAGAATCGAGATACACCCTAGATCCTTCCCGAATTTGAACTGCAACAAGAGTAGAAATGAAATTGTTGACCTGAAATTCATAAAAACCCTAGGAGAGAGAGAGAAGTGGTTTGAAATTCATAAAAAAAAAAACCTTTCCCGCCTAAACCACCATCAGCCGCCATCACCCACCAGGTTAAAACCAGGTCGGCTTCGGTCAAAGAAACTTAAAACCGGTGAATGGTTAAACCCAAATTGTAATTTATTTGGTTGGGCCTGGGGTTGGTTATATGTTTATTTGAAGGGGATCTAGATTCTGGAGTAGAAGGAAGGAAGGACGGACCTGGGAGGTTGAAGAAACAGTGATCGGAATTAGCCTGGGCGTCACCGTGGTTGGCGATCGGCGAATACCGGTTCTTTACTGAAGATAGGATAGGATGTTGCCGACTTCATCGAAGGGGCGAATGCCCACTCGCACCAACCCCATTTTCCCTCACTACCTCCGTAGAATAATCAAGGTTCCAATATTTCTCTTTTCAATTTTTTACATTCATGTATCTAGATCTCATCTAATTACGCAATATACCTATCTTACGACTGGGGTTTTGCATATTGATATTGCTGCTTAATTGAGCATCAAAATTGATGAATTAGTTATTGGTTGAAACAGAGGAGTAAAATTAAGTTATTTACTTTTCTCTAATTATTTGTTTGGGGATATTTATAATGCATTCTGGTCCTTTGAAGTCATTTTTTTAGATAAACCTAGAATTGACATAGGCTGATTCTTGAAACAATTAAGAATCATAAATGGAGATTTAGGTTGTACTTGTAGATGTGTTATAGTGATTATTTGCTAGTGTTTTTTTTTTCAAGATACTTGGTAAGCGAAATAAATTTCTATCAGCTGGATCAATGAGAGTAGAAATATGTGTGTATATGGTTGTCATAAGGATTACTTTACTGAATTTGTTATTTGCTTATACTGTTTTTACATACAATAACTTTTTGAATGTTTGGGAGAAGCAGAGGAGGCAGGTTGCGGTGGCGAGGAGCGGGGTGAAGGAGAGGGATCAGAAGTATTTGCAGGTGGATCGGAGAGATAAGAAGGTTTTGAGAGGGAGTAAGGAGAGGATGCGTTCCAGGAGTTCGATGGGGAGTTTGGACCAGATTTTCCGGTCCATTGGTGGTGAAAAACATCTCAGTTGATGTCGCCAGAGAAGAAACGAGGAGAGCTTAATAGGTGGGGGGTAAGATTGCAGCGAGTGTGATATATTAGGGTGTTATGTTGAGTAAGATATAAAACTAGTGTGGAAAAGACGATTATACCCTTTGACCGTTAATAACTTATGTTGACTTTAAACAGAATTAGACAGTATGGGGTAAAATTGTGACATAACATCAACGTTGGTGGGTAAAATTGCAATTATTTCGTTAGAGGGGGTCAGAGTGCCAATTGGCTTAAACCCCAGGGGGTAAAATTGCAGTTTACTCTATTTTGAGTTTTCACCCCTCTCTCTCTCTCTTTGCTCTGCTGTTCTAGTGTTAATAATATAGTAATGCTTTAAAAACAGATATGAAACAGGAAAAAAAACACTGGGGCAATACCGAATATTACATATCATATAAGACTTTAATCAAAGCCCATTTAACTAAACAATGGCTTAATACTGTTATACAAATGTGAAATCTACGGCTAATTTAGGATCCACAACAATATTCTCAAAAAAGAAAAAAAGGACTAATGCCATTGGCAAAATCAACACACCATATCTGAATCTTAAAAAAAAAAAACAGAAGAAATTCTGAAGGGTCATGTCAAAACTGGAACCAAGAAATAAGAATTGATAACATCATACGGATGATTGATTGAGATTCGTGATCCGATAAATTGGACGTATATATAGTTATGTATGTTAATGAATTACGTTGTCTCTTTCGATAAACATAAATAAAAATTTAACGAAGACGTCCGTTTATATATAGTTATGCATCTTAATGAATTACGTTGCTCTTTCGATAAACATAAATAAAAATTTAACGAAGGCATCCGTTTATATATAGTTATGTATCTTAACGAATTATGTTGCCTCTTTCGATAAACATAAATAAAACGTTAACGATGGCGTCCGTTTAGATGTTAATACGCGAGATTCCCGCATAGGCCTGAAAATTAATTCCATATAACACTTAGACATTGGTTATTGGGCCTATGAGTTAACATTTGGACATTGGGCTTAATTATACAAATTATATTAGTAACTAGGAATGCGACCCACCGCAATCTATAGTTATAACTAAGTCAATCTAGGACTCGCACATTATGTTAAACCTGTCAAACGGGGAAAAAATAGACGATGTAAAAACGTTCACCCACACACGCACGTTGCGTCGTGTTAGCTCGGACGAAACGTAAAAACGTAAACCAAAGACGCACGTTGCGATGTGTTAAGTCACAAAATTTAGAACCAAGCATAAAGTGAAAAAATTGCGGAAAATGAAAACTATAAAGGACCAATGTTGAAAGTAAAAAAAGTTATGAGGATAGATTGCAAAAGATAAAAAGTTTTGGGTTAAAAGTAAAAAAAAACAAATAGTTTTGGGTTAAAAGTAATTTATGAAATACTTTTTGGTGAAAAGTAAAAAAAATCAAAAATTTTTTTGGAAAACCCCCAAAGCCAACGTTACGACAACCATATGCATAACAATTTTTTCTTTGAAAACCCCCCAAAGTACACCCCGCGTTGCGGCGAGGCGTAAAACGGTGTTAAATAGTACTAATGTCACACAACCGTCATCGACCACCAACACTGACTCGACCTAGGATATGCGTGTTGCGACGAACCTGTCAAACATGGAAAAATAGAGGTAAAAACGTTGAACCACACATGCACGTTGCGTCGTATTAACTCAAAAAATTTAGAACGATACGTAAAACGAAAATTTGCGAAAGATGAAAAGTATAAGTGACAAAAGTTGTGAAGTTAAATTGCAAATAATGAAAAGTTTTGGGTTAAAGTTAAAAAAACAAATTATGTAGGGTTAAAATTGCAAAAAGATAAAAACCTTTGGGTTAAAACTAAAAAAATCAACTTTTTTTTTTAAATGTCCAAAACACAACGTACAAGTCATAATGCACATATAACTTGCTAATTTGTATATGGAATTAGTGTTTAATTGAGAATTATTATTTATATTAAATAGAGACTGGTTAATGTACAAAATGCCTTAACGTACGATGCGTAGGTAAGGCATTATCAACATGCGAGATTTTCTTTACAACATGCGATTTCCATTTTTCTTCATTTTTTTAGTTCATGCGATTTCACATTTGTTTGTACATGCGATCTTCCCCTAATTAAATGAACATGCTATTTTAGTTTTTTAGTTTACTACAAGCGATTTCACAAAATGATTGCACATGCGATTTTGTTTTCTTAAAAGATAACGTGTGATTTGTCATCGCGTACGCGTCGTACGTAAAGGCCTCTTGTACGATTTTCAAATACATATTAAATATGTATGTTAAAAGAATACAAAGGGTGAACCTATACTGGTATTTTTTTTTTCTCTAAAGCGCCTCATTTCAACCCGACCTCATGTTGCTCAAAGCCTTTTTTTAACTTGAAACAAATTGATAGTTTTTCATAGTTGTTCGTATTGTCCTGAAGTCATTTGGCTCGGAACGTATTTTGACCTGAACTCGCCCAATAGCTGAGTGAAAGCATAGCAAAATCATTAGGAGCAGTAATAGATGATTAAAAGTTTACATTAATTAAAAAAGTGAGGTGAAATTATATATATGATTTTATATCATACTGCGGTGATTGATTAAATTTATTTATTTATGACTTATTCTAAGAAATCTATATAATGTGAATAAGAAAAAAATTGTATTGAAAAAAAGAATATTTCATGTCATATAACGAGGGGAGAAAAATGTTGTATCAGAAAAAATGCCTATTAAAAACTCAGACTTTGCAAGTAAATTTTTACTTTTTTTTTTAAATTACAGAAATTTTCGTATTCTCTTAAGTTATTTTTTTTTACCTTACCAATCTTCTCACATGAGAAATCAATACACTGGGTATGGACTTCTGGTTTAACCTTGGGTTGTGGGCCAAGGGTTATGGGTTGTTTAAAAAAAATAAGTAGACCATTATATTATATTTTAGTAACAACCAATTATGTCATTTTCTTCTTTGTTTTCACATCCTTTACTGCTGCTGCTACATCTCATCTACGTTCACTCTCTGCTGACTCAAAAAACATGCCGTGAATTTATCATATGGACACGCTTTCTTCCCTTTAGTCTTGTCTATTTCTGGTAGAAGGCTTTCTTTTAGCTCGTTCATTCTTTCCTCTACAACTCATAGGATTGAAGTTTGTAGTTTATCCATAAATTGGGGTAGACTAGCCTCTAGAGCTTTTCCGACTTCCTTGGAAATCTTCTCTCATATCCCCTTCGACACGAGGGATACCGTATCATCACCCGTTCTGTGACAACCTGTACTTTCGATCCTGGTTAATTACGTAGAGTACCTGTTGAAATACTATGTATTATTATTTAATAAATAATAACGACCTATTACGAGTGATACATCATTCAATTGACAATCACGGTTACGATTCGCCACAAATTTGACACACACAGTTGTATACAGGGGTATACATTTATTTATATGAGTTGTATTTAGTCGTTTGGATAAAAGCTAGTAAATATATTTTATTTATTTTATAAAAAAAATTAAACGAGCGGGTTCATCTTAACGGAAACGTTATACCTGGTTAGTATACGCAGTTAAACCCAACTCACCTACACCTAAAACCTGGGTATAAATACTTCTTATTCATCCCTTCCTCCTCATTACCAAACCCTAGCCCCCACTTGTTGCTCTCTAAACACCCATACATACATCTGCAGCCATACGAGAATAACAGAGAGAGACACCCGTTGGAGAGAGTGATTGGGGGAAGGAATCGGTGGCCGACCACCACCCATAGCGGAGCCACGACTGCTCTTAGCGGGGCTGCTCAGTATGATGCCGTGGGTGTGGGGTGACTACGGAGGGTATGCGGCGGCGGCGGCGGAGTGATGATGATGGTAGGTCGTCTGACGAGAGTGGTGGTGAACGACTGAGTTAACAGTGGCATGCGACGGACGATGGTGATTAGTGTTTGCGGCGACGCGACTTTCCGACGAACCGTTGGCTCCCAAGATACTCCGATAAGTTATTTCGAGGCCTTAGTATGTAGATCAAATACTGATTTCCTCAGATCTGTAACATCGGAGGTTAACTGCTACTTCATTAGGTGATTAATGGCAGTTCGGTAGACTGCCGATGATGGTGGTGACGTCCGGTTGCCGGACAGGTGGCAGATAGAGGCGGCTAGTGATGGTGGTTTCCCGATTGGTAGCGCCGATGTTCAGGATATCAGCGGCTGCAGCCGCCACTCTGATTGGCGACACGAACTCCGGAGACATCGTTCAAGAAAACTTTTGGACTCGTTCGAGTTAACGCAGTCAACTGCCAAGCTTGGTCAAAGTCAACAGATCTGGTCAACACACTTTTATAGGAGTGTTATGTGTGTCGGTTGTGTTAACAGTCCTTAAGGAGGTATAATTGTGCATCTGATTTGTATAATTTGTATATAAAGTAACTTTGTAATAATAGAATGTGATTCGAGCTCTAGTGACCCGACCCAAATCGACTATTGTTATTTTGATTGAGACCGAGGATAAGTTTGTGACGTATGTGCTATTATCTAACTTGGTAGATTATACAAAATAAGTACATGATTATATTTATTTTATGATGAACGTGACATACGACAAGTTAGTAATGCACACAGATATAAGGGCGAACCACAATCAGCTGTAGCATTATCTTTATGGTCATGCTGTTTTGATAAGTATGTGAGACTCATCAAGCGATTTATACTATATAGAGTTGTACACAAAACTATTATATGACCATATATGATAATACTATTTTCAAGATGTAATAAACACCTATTCATATATATATATATAATGCCATGTATTTTATACAAATGTACTTACTTGAAGATCTATACGTTTATTCGTGCTAATTGTTACTCCAAGTGTAGTTTTGACGCCTATTTTGATGCGAAAGCATATTACAAATGAGATATATAAATTCAGCTTTAGATAGGTACATTTATACTCAACAGTGTGTGCATTATTTGAACTATCGATCAAGTGGAGTATATCTTATTTGCATATACACAATGGATGGTTGTTCAGTAATTGTTTTCTTATATAAATATGTATATATATACACTAGTCGTTTACCCGCGCGATGCGGCGGGAAACATATCACTTAGGTTGGTGAGTTTAAGGCTATGTACGGGGTGGTTCGGTTTTGAGACATAACCAAAACCAAGGATATCGCCCCCACGCCCTCTATGCCTTTGGCTGAGGCCAAGGATAGCGCCCCCATTGGCGAAGGTGTGGTGGTGTAGGGGCACCATGGGGCACTAAAATTGGTGAGGTGACAGGGGGCAACACATTGCATTGCAGTATTCATTTCTGCTAGTTTTCTTATTCATATAATATTTATATTACCATCATTCTAGTGGAAATACATCACAAGCGAAGTCATCGTTAGTCCATTTTAATTGTGGTTTACATGGTTCGGTCGTTTCAGTTATTTTCCTCAACTAAAACTAAACCTGAAATCAATGGCTAGTCTATTGAAGAACTTTGAAGACTTGGTGATTGGAGAATTAATAGCCATCAAATTATACAAAACATTCTCAACTTCCACAATCAAAAGTTTCATCTTAAACCTCGAAACTACTTTCAGTTCCTCTACTTCAAACAACACACTCCATCTCTCATCACTCAAAACCCCATCTCAAAAACATTTAAAAACCACACCAGTCCCCTAACCTCTACCATAAACGAATGCCTTGTAGGCCCACCTCTTCTTCAGACCACTACCCCTTTGTCGAACGCCTTGTATAAACAGAAGCATACTTTAGCGAGACCCTCGGCTGCTAGCTTGTTAGAAAAGGAAGCATACAAATGAACATCCTGCAATATTTATATACATAATTAAGAGAAAATGATAGTGGAGAATGTGTAGACAAATATAGTGATACTAATCGAATAACGCACTAAAGTAACACTTAAGTAAGCTAACCACTTTTTTGATGTCATACCGATTTAAATGACCAGCACACCTTCCTTCAATAGTTTTATGTCCGTCTGTAATTATAAAAATCAAACCCGGTCCTAAAATACGCGGCGGCTGCACTCGCTGTGGCTGCGCTCGTTTAAATTCTCAACGTACACTCCGGTTTTATCATCTTCTGGTAGATGAAGATTTCTTTGAGATGGATTCAGCAAGTCAGTGATTTGTTCGTTATAGATCTGTATATAATATGTTTTGTTATCAATAAAACCGTGACAAGATAAAGTTCAGTTCTGGATGGTAAAACTGTAAAAGATCATGTTACCTGGAGAAACGAACATCGGCACTGATATGTAGTTGTTTGTCAGCATTTGTATTTTGTTCCTAAAAGATATAAACAAACCACAACTAATTCAGACACACTTATGTTACAAATTCACATCTGATAATACAAGAAATATGACATAAAGACACCTCATTTATGCGAGAAAATAATCGTGCGAAAACACAGGACGTCAATCCTTGTTCATTACTATACACATTCTCTTCTAACACCGTATTGGTCGGTCCCCATATCATGTAGTACTTCCCGGTCCCAGTCTAGGAAAATAAATTATAAGTATTAAATTAACAAAAATGATATAATAAATGGTGAAAATGTGCATTTATGAATTATACCTGCCCATATGCAAATATTGAGGTGTTGAATCCAGCAAGATAGTTTTCAACAAGAGGGGCACCCACAAGCTCGAATATATCAATCTGAGAGACAAATCGAAGCAACAAACAGTGAGAAACAATTTTAATGATCATAAAATCTAAAACTGAAAGTGACCAGCGATCTACTTGCCTGAGTTGACCATACATCTACTACATGATCGAAAGTAAATTGGTGTCCGAGCATTGTCAATGAATCGCCAGATGTCTTTTGGAGTACTGTCATCTGATTCAGACTTAGCGTGTGAATCAACTTCATTTTCAGCTGCAACATCACAATGGCAGGCATCTTCTCTTACATATGACCACAAATGTAAAGCCAAGTTATACAACCACCGTACGACCACTTCATGCATCCAATCCACCTGTAACACCAATTCCATCAATAAATAAATTTATTTGACCAATATTGTAAACACCTCCTAGTTCATATAAACTGTGCCATCTTAAGGCCTGCCATATGGGTCAACTCAAGTCATATAGACCTGTTGTATCAGAAAAATCAGCGCTAAAATTACTTTTAAAAAATAACGCAGATGCTCACGGCTCACCACAAGGCTACCAGATCTTTAAGGAATGATATTCAGCCAATAAGCAAGTTCAGATGTAACCTTTAAGCTTGAAAACCAATTTGCTTTCTTCATCATCCTTGATGGATTCAAGCAAGTCATATTTATGAAACTACAAAATAAAGTTAATATCAACAATGTAAAAGACTGAAAAAATGCAAGTAACATTAACTACGTAATGGTCTATTAGTAATGATAAAGAACACACAAAAAGAGCATTTTACTCCAATCTTCCATCTTCTTTTGCTCTCTTTATTCTTGCACCATCTCTGGTTTACCTTGCACCATCTCTGAATATGTTGCCAAACACGAACTGCAACAACACAAGAACACAGCAGGTGGTTAATCGATTCATCCTTATTCCCACATAAACAACACGTAGCGTCTCCGACGAAGTAATTCCGAGCTTGCAGGACTGTGAGAGTAGGAACACGGTCTAGAATGGCTCTCCAAATAAAGATATTGACTTTTTTGGGACCCATCTAGACCACTTAAACACATATCTATCACTGTAATCGACCCCACAATACAAGAACTCTGTAACTACTTTAACCGAGAACTCCGAGTGATCCCCACCTAGCCACTCCCACCCGTCCTCCCTTTCTGAAAGCTTAACCGAATCCAGCAACTCAATCAGGACGTCCCACTCTGCGATTTCAGCTTCAGTTCTCGTCCGTGTCGTTAAATCTATCTTTAATCAGACAGTGTTTATCCTTCTCAAATTTAAAAAGAAGCGAGAAACGGTCTTTCAAAGGTTCATTTAGAAGCCACGGGTCCAGCCACACTTCTATATTACCACCATTTCCTAATTTCCCTTTAAAGTTCTGATTCAATCCGAGATTATCGACCTTAACCTTTTCTAAATAAGCCACCAAAGGCTTCCATACTCCGGTATGCGTATTAACTGGAAGAGACTTCTAGCTTCTATTATGACCGTGCAGAGATTTGACCACCCTCCTACATGATTTAGTATTTAAATAACTAATATTACTGTTAAATATAATCGTTGAGAGAAAAAAAAGACAATTAAGAACCAGCATGAAGAAAGACAAGTCGCTGAGAAATTCATAAATCATTCAAAACCAATCTTTGGCTCTCTTTTATTAATCTAAATGATGATTTTCTCATGGATAGAATGATGTAGAAAAAAGAACAAGCTAAAACTAAACTTTCCCAAAACAATAAAACAAAATGCACTACCATTTTGCCTTACCAGGGGCTTCGGAGAGGGTTCACCCATCGAAATTAGATAGAACCCTGCATTTAAAAGAGTTATATATAAGAAAGTACCATGATTATAGGATTGAAGTGTAATAAGATTTATGTTGCGCATTTATTTAAAATCAATCGAAACACCAATGAGAGAATAGAACGTTACCCACATTTTCAAGCCAATTAAAATCTCCAATCTCTTGCCCTGCCATTACATCTACACCATAAAACACCATCTTTATCGGCCTTCAGCCCCCTATCTTCATCTACACCATAAAACACCATTAATAAATTAAACAAACTAAAAAGTACTCAAATTGAGTTTACACAAACACCTACCATCACCAGCTTTTGTAGCAAGAGAAATTGGGCCAACAAAGATCAATATAAACCCCACAAACAACAAGTAAAGTATAGATCTTTTTAACACCCATATATTGAACAAGATTCAAACAAAAAAAACCCGTTAAAAAGCCATCAGGAATGAGTTCATTTGAAGCAAATCTTGAATATGCAAACCAAAGGCTAAGCATACAGAATATATTTTTCAACCTGCAACAAGATTTAACAAATAAACATTTAAAAACCCATATAAAATCTATTGATTTAGAGCAAATCTTAAATATTCAAACTAAATGCTAAGGATATAGTGTACCGAATTCAACCTACAACAAGATTTAGCAAAACACCCTTACAAAACCATATAAAATCAGTAAACTTGAACCAAATCTTGAATATTCATACCTTAGGGTTGTCGAGTGGTCGGAATCGCCTTGGTCTTCTTGAATCGCCTGAAGTGTTTCGTTAGAAATTCATCAGTACTGAGCAAAATCGGTAAAAAGAAAACATACCTCGATCTTTGTTTTTCACCTTGAATGTTGCTAGAATCTTAGCCTCCGCTAAGACTACCATCGTCACCTTGAACCACCGTAGGATAAACCCTAAATCAACCCCTTTCTCCGTCATCATTCCGCTTCAGACCAACACCACCATCACCATCACCATCTTCAACGATCTGTTGAAACTTCATAGATCCAGATCGCCTTGGAGAAAAACCCTAGATCCAGATCTGGATCTGGAATCGCCAGAGAGAGAGGAGCAGGGAAGCGGGGATTAGGTTTTTGAAATGTTTTGAACTGAAATGAAGGGTTTTTGTTGGCCGCGATTTTTGTCTGAGTGGTGAGGGTATAATTGGGATTGTAAATTATGATGTGCTTTAGAGGGTTATACAGAATGCATTAGGGATGTTTTAAGGGAATTTTTATGGACTTTAAGAAGTCCTTCCTATATGTATTATAAAGTAGTATAGATCAACGATCTGTTGAAACTTCATAGATCCAGATCGCCTTGGAGAAAAACCCTAGATCCAGATCTGGATCTGGAATCGCCAGAGAGAGAGGAGCAGGGAAGCGGGGATTAGGTTTTTGAAATGTTTTGAACTGAAATGAAGGGTTTTTGTTGGCCGCGATTTTTGTCTGAGTGGTGAGGGTATAATTGGGATTGTAAATTATGATGTGCTTTAGAGGGTTATACAGAATGCATTAGGGATGTTTTAAGGGAATTTTTATGGACTTTAAGAAGTCCTTCCTATATGTATTATAAAGTAGTATAGATACACGAACACACACAAGAACAACATCTTTGGTTAAGTATCACGAACTTGTGTAGATTATATGTGCGCTTTTTGAATATGAAACCATTATTCTTTGGGGATAATGACAAATTACCAATGGGTCGTGGCGTTGGCGAATCAATAGAGCTCGATCACACGTGAAACGACCTTATACTAGTACCGGTTACTTATATTGTGCTACACTTATTAGGGAATGTCTTGGTGAATGTTTGCATGATGTGTAAGTTTGCGCTTCTGATACATAATACTTTTGGATATAACATGCACCCTAAGGTGAGTTCACTGCTCTTTTTCAAGCATGCGTCCCGGGGAAGGACAATTGGTAAATATTCCGGGGAGGAATATTGGGTAATGGGTTTGACTGGAATGTTGGATAATACACTCACTCCTATCACCTTAAGTCCCATCTTCTACCGAAATGGTTGCCGGGGAGGCAACGGGGTTATTAGTTGATAGCGCTATTAGGTTTGGCACCCTCACACCGTACCGGAGAGGACGGGCGTGAACTAATTACCTTAAATCATGACCAATGCTTTGATAGGGGCATTGGGGACGGGCAAACAAACTGAAGTTATCTTGTACGGTATCGAGTTATTATCAACATGTTTTTAACCTAATACTTGTTAACTAAACGGTTTTGACAAACTTTGAACTCACCAGCTTTGTGTTGATACACTTGTCTGCATGCTTGCAGGTCGTTAGATACGTGTCATGGGACTTGCAGTCTGGGATGCTGGAGTGGTCATGGGTCGTGATGCTCGGAGTAACAATGAACATTGGCTTGTTGAATATTATGGTTTTGAAATACTTGAACAATTAAATTATGCTTCCGCTAAACATGATCGTGTTTTAAATTAAACATTTTGAATTGCATTGTTTAAGTTAATGGGAATTTTATTTATTACTTGACTATTAGTTCAATGTGATTGGTGGCTAGACCTGGTACGTCACACGCCTCGCGGGGGTTTCCGCATGTGGTATTTTGGGGGTGTGACACGTTCCTTCTGACATCTCTTTAGCTGAAATGTCCATTACAATTTGATAAACAACTTGTTTAATCATTTTCGTATTATTATATGGAAATTTATTCTCATCACTTGATATTACACGTGATGTATCCTTCTCTTTCGGTTTGGTCAAGTATATACCTTGCCTTAACCATTTATGCTTAGTGTATTTCCCGGGTTCAAGTGTATTAATCACTACAAGAAAATGAACATAATGCAACTCTACGAAAAAGTTCCATTAGGCCTAATGCAACCTTTTTAAGACCTAATGCAACTTTTTTTGAAAATGTTGCATTTACTATTCAAATGCAACCTTTTTATATGCAACTTTTTTACTTTCTAATGCAACTTTTTTTACTTTCAAATGTAACTCTTTTAATACTCAAATGCAACTTTTATTACAATTTACTTACAAAAATGCAACCTTTTTTATACTCAAACGCAACTTTTACTATACTTAAATGCAACTTTTATTATAGTTTAGTTACAAAAATGCAACTTTTTTCTAAACTTATTACAACCATCATTATCTTTCAATGAAAAAAATGCAACCTTTTTTTTTTACAATAAACGCAACTTTGTAACATAAATTTAATTGAATTACACCAAAACAATAATAACACATATATGATTAATAGTCATATGTTGACTTGAATACACTTGTCCAAATTCAAATAACAATATAGTCACCACAAAGTGTAAATTACAATAACTTAATAACGAGACATGAAAGCATTTTACTTTTACCAATCTTCCACAATCTTCAACATCTGGTAGTTGTTTCATAACCTTCCACATCATAGCTTCTAAAGTCAGTCGCTAGCTTTCAGTATGGTTTTGCAACCACTTTTGTGAAATGATAAAGCATGAATCAAGGATCTTGGGGCTCGAGTTCTTTTCTTCTGCACATCAATATTGTTCTAAATATATTTTCTTCAACTTTAAAAAATGTAAATACTAGTTGATATTCTCAATCTCCTTAGTAGAGGCCAACTTACTTCCTCAGCTTGTAATGTCCAGTTTTGATCATTAATATTCTCAATAAGATCTGCAAAATAGGGTGTTGGTAAATTTCCTAAATTTGGTCATTCTACTAGAAACTGAAACAAAAAATAACTTAAAAAAACATCACACTACCTTGTAGATCTTATGAGAAAATACTGCAATTGGTCCAAGTTCATCATTTAGAGCATCTCCAATAGTGCTCTGCTTTGGTAACCTAATATTGTGTATTATAAGCTGCAAATTAACAAGATTTAGAAACCTACCAGTAAAAAATATCATTCAAGATTCCATATACCTCTTGTTTACATGGTGGAAAGCAACTTTCAAAGTTTTCCGACATTATAATTCAAACAGAGGGATGTCTTAACACTTCATAATAAAGAATATCATAAACCTGAACCCAAGCATAAAAAGACTATATTTCAGATTTTCACCATTGCCATATGAATACATGTTCAAGAAAAGTCAAAAGTATAGAAACTGGATTTTAGTGAACCAACAAATCTAGCAAGTGTTCTGCAAAACGCTACTTGATGGGGTGGGGTTTGGGTTGGGTTGAGAATAACAGTTGCAAGGAGTAAGTCTATTTTTTGTTGGGTAATCCAGATTAAGTTTCTGGCTAACTCTGCCAACCACGTTATCATATGTATGCAATTTTGACTTGTCTATTTTTGTTACAATACCATTTTCATATAAGGATTACAATATTAGTATACGAGTAAGAAAGCCCAACTCACAATTCAAGACATAAATCATCTTCCTTCTATCTAGAGAGATGAACTATCTGCAAATGGCAATTACACACTTGGTCCTAGTGGTTATAATTTTTACACTCGTGTGGTCCTTATCACTAAACTCTGTTAAGTTATCCAGTCAAATTTATATTAAATTACCAAAGTACCCTTACTCAATAGCTAGGGCAAATATTCACACTAATATAATTTTCCAGAATGATAAACCTAAAGTTGTAATAGATGTGTTTGTTCATCTTGAGCTTTGTATATTTCATATATGATAATTATCAACCATAACCTCTTATTACTTCCAACTCAAGATCTCTAGATACCTAAAAATTCCATATTGTTTTTTCTGAGGTCATAAGATCTTAAAATACCATTTGTCCTCCTAGTGATGTCAAAAGATCCCAATTATCTATAACTAGAATTTAGACCCGCGGGCGTTGCCCCGCGAGCTAGTGGATTTTACTGTGTGTGAGTGAGACATTGTTTTCACATGCTTTATTTATAAAACTCATGAATCCTTTATTTATAAAACTCATGAATCCAATTTCTTTCACACTCCATAACCAAACGGATTGACCCCAAAATAAATGTATCAATAACCATTAACCAAACAATACTAACTAATCAAAAGTGCACCATCAGCAACATATTAAATTCAGAATACGTATACTAAAGCATTTCCATCAAGAGTTGGCTATTTCAAATGTGCACCATCAGCAACATATTAATTCAGAATATATATACCTTTGGTATCCACAATTTGGGTGTGGTGTAATTTGCAATGGGACACCTTTAAGTTGAAAACATGAACGGTTTCCCTGTCACTTGAAACAATCAAACTTTCAGCCATCGTAGAGCAAGCAGGGTTGTAGATATATGCTCTATCTGCACCTCTCGTTACCTGAATTCAATGCGAAATCACTAATTTCAAGGACGATAAATAACAAATTTTTATAGCATTTATCAATTAGCAAATGCAACATGTTGGCAAGACAACAGATCACTAATATGCATACAAATAAAAGCAAGGGTATCACGTTTGGAACAAAACCACACTTGATATGTATTTTATCTTGAACACATTCTACAGCCAAATTTTGAAGATATTCACTTATACTCTAGGATTTGGAGGTTGTGATGAGGTGGCGGCGGGTGGTTGTGTCACGGTGGTTAGGGGTGTTCACGATTTGGTTTGAAACTGTGAAACCATCCTAACCGGTTATCGGTTCGGTTTCACAATCGGTTTTTATTTTTGTTTTTTGGTCGGTCGGTTTGAAAATTCTCAAACCGTAGTGAACGGTTTGATTTGCGGTTTACATAGGAAACCGGCCGCATAAAACCAGACCGTACCACAAGATTGTGGTATTAAGATTTTTTAAATATTTTATTTTATACAAGTATAGAGAAACTTTTTTTAGTGAACCTAGGCTTAGCTAACCAATTTCTAATAGCTGTAACTAAAATATGTTAATGAGTAACTTTTCTAACTTAATTGAATACTGGACTTCCATTTCTAGTCTGTCATGTTAGGCTCAATATATAGGCAAGTTATATCTCTTTATTTTTGCAATCCTATGATTCCTACACCAGAAAACAGTGCACGGGTAAATCTTTTTTTTTTTATCAGCTTGATCATAAACTGCAGCTGCAGCCTCGGTTGTTTAAAATGTACACGACCAAACACCGGCGCCTTTGCTAGGAGCGCGTATCTCGGATGCCCATTTCCCCCATGGCCTTTGTGTTAAACAATAGTCTCCTATATTGACACTAACATATGTCAAAAAAGCAATTAAGGTTTTACTATATGACTATTTTGACACAGGTACGCATGAGACACTACCTCAAGACCCTGAGGTGTTTTCCATATCGTCGTGTGTGCCTCATGCCCCAGGCGTGTTTTTTTAAACAAAGACATTAAATTGATATATATACCTTACTTTCGTAGGCAGTAACATCATAGCGAGTGAAACTACACTCCCTTCAGGCGATCCTCCCACTTTAAACATAACAATAGGGAACAATTTTAGCTTTAAACGATATCGACAACCATATAGTAGTAAGCTTTCAAACACTACCTCTCCAATGAGCAGAGAATTCAAGAAAGCAAAAGGTGGCTCCTTATTGTCACTGAATTCACTCTTTTCAGTGTTTCGGATAACATATAAAGTACCTTCGCCCCTGAATCAAATCAAACCACATGTTAATTTACAAAATAACATCATCCATTCATCATTCATTCAATTTATCATATAAACCTTCATACTGCAATAATTTTTAGGTTTTGGTCGGACAGATGGAATGTTACAGAAAATACCTCATCGCCGGGATAATCGGTGGACTATTAGTAGTAACAGATCGAAAACCCTCTCATCTTTTTATTGTAAACCCAATCATCACCGTCTATCTTGACCTCAACCACTTCGGTTTTGCGGATTTCTTTGTGACTGGTGGTCACCAACATAACCCATCTTAACCATCATTCAACAATAGCAGTGATGACGAACGACCACTATACGTGGCGTCGGCGATGGCGGATGTCAGTGGGCGAGGAATGGCAGAAACGATCAGCAGCGGTGGTGACCTGACTTGGAGAGAATGCTCGGAGACAGGTGACACATAGGAGATTTTTTATGAAGAAGGGTTTTTGTGTTGAGGAAGATAATGTGTAGACAAGCAAGCAGACCACAAATTCCAATTTTTTTTGAAAAGCACCCAAAGCCAAGAGTACTACTATCCTATGCTGAAACATGTTGCTAATTTAGAATGGATAAATAAATACCATTTGAATCCCATGATAACTTGATTGTTGAAACCATTTGAAATCCTCCTGACATGATATACACCCTCAAACACATATCTTCCCCGAATTTAACCGCCAAACTCAACAATTTTAATTGAAACCCTAAATGTTATTGAAGCATGGTTGATAAATGAGAAAAAAATTACCTGCGCCCCAGGGCTAAAGTGAGGATTGAAGCATTGAAGTGCGGAGCGACAACTGGCGACGATGATGGTTCGTCGGTCACTCAGCCACGATTCATAAGTGGTGCAATGGTGGAAACTGATAGGAGAGGGAAATATGAGAGTGTGGGAAATTATAAAATTTGGGGGAAATGGTCAAATGGGTATCTGATTGGAATTTGGGGAAGGAAATTAAAATTAAAGCATTTATAAACTAATTATCAAATAAAAATAAAAATAAACATACATAGAGAAACTACATATTAATGTACCTACTATCAACCTTTGTGTCAACAAAAACAAATGGTCACCACACCACCATAAGGCTGGTGGGTGTGGGGCGCCACCCTTCGCCACCTGGACGCCTATAGCGCCCCACTCCGCCATCAACCACACCCCCGGCGCCATAGCCAGGCGCCATTCAACCTCCGCCACCGCTATGGCGAGCGTCAACGCACGGAGACCGAGAGAAATTAAAGTTTTTGACCGTTGAAACGGTCAAAAATTAAAAAAAAAATTTACTTTTTATTTTATTTATAAAATCATACAATAAAAATCAACTTCTACCTCTTTTTAAATCATTCATTTCACTCTCTACCTCCATTTTTATACAACTCCCTTCATTTTTTTTAAAACTTCCAACACTGTTTCCCAACAACCCAAACAACCCATGGGATCCGACCAATCCGTATTGGCAAACTTTGCAAAACAACGAGCAAGAGGACCGCTATCGCCGAGACCCGCGTACGGGGGAGGTTGGATATTATCCAATGCCACCAACTTCTCCTCATCCCACCACTCAACCGATGCCTCCTCCATATTTCGGGTATTATTCTCAACCCCCTTTTTTTCCGCCAAACATGCCACCACTGAACCTTCTGGGTCAGATGCTCGTACAATAATTAATCTAAACGAGGATGCTGACGAGTTTGAAGAACCCCAAGAGCTGCCTCGTCCAACTGGCAGGGATAAAAGTAAAGCCAAGGCAAAGGCACGTGGAAAGTCTACTAAATCAGATGGCCTGTCAAAGATTACCGAGTTCCAGGCAAATCTGAAGCAAATAATCTCCATTAGGGAAAAAGAACAAGAAATGAAAATGGAGAAACAAATTGCCAGAGACATGGACTTTCTCGCAAGGGATCTGTCACATGTCTCGGAGGAGGACCGAGTCATTTTGGAGGCTCGTAAGGCACAAATTCGGGCCAAATATATGTAGTTTTTTTTTAAGTATGTTGCCTTTTTTTTTTTCTAGTATGTTATGTTTTTTTTTTCTAGAATGTAATTTTTTTTAATGAAATTATGTTTTTATTTTTAATTTTGTAGTTATTAAAATTGCCATTTAATTTAAAAAAATAAATATTTAAATAAATAATTACTTAATCATTACACGAGGCTCCATCCACACCCTCCAAATTAAAGTGTAGAATGATAAAGCCCCTTTGCTGACATGGCGATGACATGGATCCTATATGACATGATAAAGCCCCTTGGGGCTCCATCCACACCTCATAACCTAATGTACCGCTTTAAATCTTTACCATTCCCACCGATTCAATCATTAGCACCCAAAAAACCACCTACCCAACCATTGCGTCAAAAAAAAAAAAAAAAAAAAAATCCCACCCCATTTACCACCGCTTCACATGTTTAATCCCATTGTTTCAGTTAATCGATAACCGTCACAACTCCAACACCCTCTCAATTGATTTGCATTTATTCCATCCAAGTATTAAATGTTTTTATCTTTTACGTTGGTCCAATGAATGCATTGTGACACTTTATCCAAAATTTTTCACAATCGTTACTCGACTTAAATCAAAATATAATTAGTAGGATATATTCATTTATTAGTCACATCACTAATAATATAAGTAATATACCCCACCTTCTACTCACCATTTTTCCCTATACAATATGCATGTCATCATTTTATATAATAAAATAATCTATACTACCTTATTAAGAGAACTGGGTTTTGAAGGGGCGGACTTATGTATAAACTACGGGTTCTCGGGACCCATTCGGTTTTTAATTTTTAGTGTAAATATATATAAGAAACTGAAAAGGAACCCATAAGTAAATTATAAAGGGAACCATAAACAAAAAAAGTCTTGGTTCCACCGGTTTTCTACCCTTTTCGTAATTTTGCCATATGTACAAATCTTGAAGCACCATATACAAAAGAAGCAAACCATTTTAGAGGGGGAAAACTTAGATATTTTCTAAAGTTTTAAAACACTTTTAAGGACATTTTAGACATTTGATCCATAATAAATGTTATGAATTATGGTTGGGGCATGATGGTAATTTATGCATTTCCTTTGGTTTAATGACGCCATTGCTGCTGCCATTGAAGCGTCTCCCATTAAATTAGGGTTTAAGGGTTCAAAAACTAAAACCACATTTCATCAAAACATGCGTCTCTTTGTTTCTCCTGAAACTGAAAGAGTGGGAGGCAATCATAACATCATTGCTATATCACTAATCACAATTTCACTCAACATAAGGCCGTGGGGTATGGGGCGGTGCACCCAACCCAAGCCCATGTGAACTATTGTATATTAGTGTAGCGGTCCATGTGAATTTTGATGGGTTTTGTTCAGTTGAAAAGTGATAATCATGTTAGATAAGTTAGATGCGTACCAAGTATTTGACGAAATGCCTTAATGACGCCACTGCCTATGGGGTTGGTTCCACCTCTTGCTGCACACACCGGGTTCTATACCCATCTCGATTTTTATAATGTGCCATCGATAATTTTTTATTGAATGATATTTTTTAGTATGTTGAATTTAAATTGATTTTGGTTTTGGTTCTAACCGTCTTATTTGGGTGTGATGCCAGGAAGCACCAACAAGCGCTCAAGCTCGCCGGAGGATTCGCTCCGTCGAATTTCTTTGATGATAAGAGTTGTCTTAAAAGAACAGGCACATTTTTATCCTCTATGTTGACTTTTTTAGTCAAAGTTAAATGTCGCAGTTGTAAGGAGTTTCTATTTTCTTTTTTCTGGATTTTAGGGATTGTTTTAACTACAAGTGCAAATATCATAACTGCATTCATGGGTTCGGGCGTGCTGTTACAATACTGGCGTGTGCCACTGCGCAGCTGGTTGCATCGCCGGACCAACGGTTCTGTTTCTGTTTTTGTCCTCATTTGTAGACAATTCCTCCATACTTATTTATTGCCGTTTATTTGGTGATTAGTATTCGACCCGAAATGACCGGGCCGGATATTCCTCCACAACTCTTAATATATATTTACATAGGTACTTTTTTCTGAATAATTATACTAAAAAACATCTTAAACTTTAATATATTTACATAGGTACTTTTTTCTGAATAGTTATACTAAAAAAATCTCATCTTATTCCTGCGTCATATTAAGAAGTGGAGAAATTGTTGAGATCTTATGGAAGAATATAGGATTAAGAAGTGGTTTCGTGATGAAATCTGTCAAGGCGCCCTTCGCTAGAAACAAGACTCTCGTAAGGTCATTGGAGACAGTGTGAGCGGAAGGCTTGTTTGTATTTAGGTGTTCGGTATTTTGTGCTGTGGTATCAGGGGTGTGCTTGTTGTTATGCTATGGGCAGCGAAAAGCCATTAGTAGAATCGAAGCTTTTACCTTTGGTTTGTACAGCACTAAGCGGTTATATCCAACGTGACCTTCATTTTGGTAAAGTGAGAAGCATTTCTCCTTTGAGCATTACGTTGGAGTCATGTTTAATTGGACCTCAAAAGGAAGAGTTCTCATGTGGTGAGGTCCCCACGCTTAAATTACGTTTTCAGCCCTTTTCAAGTTTGAGGAGGGGAAAGATTGTAATCGACGCTGTTTTGTGTAATCCTACGTTGTTGGTTGCACAGAAAAGAAACTATTCTTGGTTAGGGATACCCTTTACTGATGCGGGGGTTTTGCAGAAGCACTTGTCGACTGAAGAAGGTATCGATAATCGTACGAAAACCAGGAGAATTGCTAGAGAGGAAACAGCAGCCCGTATGAATAGAGAAAGAGACGATGCTGCTCTAGAGGCTGCCAAAACAGGATATGTTATTTCCAGTAATGAAATACAAGGTGAAGGTGGTCAAGGTGATGTTGTGAATAAAAATGTATTTTCGATGGATGAGAAACTGCGTTGGCAGGACCACCACTGCATGGATGCTGGTGTAGAGTATGATATGAAACATGCAGATTTTAGAAAAATCATTTCGTGTGAATACACCAGTTGCAGGGGTGAAATTTTGGTCACCGGTGGATCGTTAAAGCGTAAAAGAAGGAAAGTGGTTAACGGCATTAAGAAAAAATTCTGGAGCAGAGTGCATCAGCAGCACTTGCATTCTTCCTGGATCCTAGCCTTGTTGACAAAAAAATGAGAATCAGATTGGGGAATCATATTCTCATAATCAACTATTACAAGATGCTGATCCGGAAATCTCCGAATTAGAGAGAAAATCTCTTTTGGAAGGTGATTAACTGCTTACTTTCGTTATTTACATTCTTCTATCCGCACTAAACTTTTTCATTGTGACTAAAGGTGGCAATTTCAACCAATTTAAAAGAAAATGGGCCAACTTGGGGTGTATATGTTTGATAACGGGTAAAATATATAAAAATAGCTAGAAATGAATAAGGAAGACATACTGATGTGGGTCAATTAGATCGTCAGATTAAAGTTGTGAGATCAGATAGAGGCGGTGAATATTATGGAAGACATACTGATGTGGGTCAAGCTCCTGGTCCATTTTATGAGTTTTGTAAGGGCCAGGGGATTGTGAACCAATACACCATGCCTGGTACACCTCAGCAGAATGGTGTAGCTGAAAGAAGAAATCGTACCCTTATGAACATGGTGCGCAGTATGTTAGCCAACACTAATTTACCATTATTCCTCTGGACTGAAGCGTTAAAAGCAGCTGTTCATATACTCAATAGAGTTCCTTCTAAGTCTGTCCCTAAAACTCCTTATGAACTTTGGACAGGAAGGAAACCGAGTCTTAAATATATGAAAGTATGGGGCTGCATTGCTGAAGCAAAACTTTACAATCCTTTCCTAAGGAAACTTGACCCTAAAACAGTTACCTGCTTCTTTATTGGGTATCCTGATCATTCAAAGGGTTATCGTTTCTATTGTCCTTCCCATGTCACCCGTATTGTTGAAACCAAGCGTGCTGCGTTCTTGGAGGATTTTAAGATCAGTGGGAGCAGTACCAACCCTTACGAAGAATTGCAAGAAGTACAAGACGCGGGGGGGAGAGACTCGTCGCTTATCATTACTCCGTTTACTCCTCTTGTACCCCATGCAACTGCACCTGAAGTCACTGCACAAAATCCATCTCCACAATCAGAACCCATTATACCTCATAACGAAGGCACATCAAACGCTCAAGACCAAGACAACGCTGAACCCGATAATCAACTCAGGAGGTCATCTAGGCAAAGAAGGCCTACTAATTGGGATGATTATGTTACCTACCTGACTGAAATGGATGCTGGAAAGCTCAATGATCCTATCTCTTATAATGAAGCCATTAGCAGTGATCAGTCTTCTGAATGGAACAAAGCAATGATTGATGAGCTTGAATCCATGAAGAAAAATGACGTTTGGGATTTAGTCGAATTACCCAATGGTGCCAAACCTGTAGGTTGTAAATGGGTGTTCAAAACAAAACTGGATCCGAATGGGAACGTTGAACGCTACAAAGCGAGATTGGTTGCAAAGGGCTACACTCAGAAAGAGGGAATTGATTATCAAGAGACGTTTTCACCTGTCTCTCGTAAAGATTCATTAAGGATCGTCATGGCCCTAGTAGCTCATTTTGATTTAGAGCTGCATCAGATGGACGTCAAAACTGCTTTCCTTAACGGAGACTTAGACGAAGATGTTTACATGAAACAACCTGAAGGCTTTAAACCTGAAGGTCAGGAGCATCTAGTCTGTAAGTTGAAGAAATCCATTTATGGGTTAAAACAAGCATCACGTCAATGGTACCTAAAGTTTGATGAAGTCATGAAGAGGCAAGGTTTTATGAAGAATCAAGTGGATCAATGCACCTACCTCAAGATGAGTGGGAGTAACTTTACTATACTTGTCCTTTACGTAGATGACATTTTACTGGCAAGTAATAGTTTAGACATGTTGCATGAGTCGAAGCGTTTACTCTCGCATAACTTCGACATGAAGGATCTCGGAGATGCTTCTTACGTCATTGGCATCGAAATTCACCGAGATAGACACAAAGGGATCTTAGGATTGTCTCAAAAGACTTACATAGATCGTGTCCTTACACGTTACAACATGCAACAGTGCAAACCCTCCGTTGCTCCAGTAGTTAAGGGAGATGTTTTCGGTTCATTCCAGTGTCCGACAACAGAGGTTGAAAAGGAGCAAATGAGCCAGATACCTTACGCGTCAGTAGTCGGGAGCCTGATGTATGCTCAAGTCTGTACTCGCCCAGATATCGCTTACATTGCTGGAATGCTAGGTCGTTATCAGACTAATCCTGGCCTAGATCACTGGAAAGCAGCTAAGAAGGTCCTTAGATATCTGCAAGGGACGAAAGACTATAAACTGACTTATAGAAGAAGTGATCATTTAGAAGTGGTAGGCTATTCTGATTCTGACTTTGCTAAATGCAAAGATGACAAGAAATCCACTTCGGGCTACATCTTTATGTTAGCAGGCGGACCTATCTCATGGAAGAGTCATAAACAACAGTTAACTACAACTTCCACAATGATGGCAGAATACATTGCTGTTTACAACGCAACCTGTCATGGAATGTTGCTTAGAAATCTGATCACTGGACTCAAGATTGTTAATTCCATTTCTAGACCATTGAAGCTTTACTGTGATAATTCAGCTGCCGTTAGTTTCTCGAACAGTAACAGTTCGACTGGAGCTGGTTTATATCTTGATACGAAGTACTTGTTCGTA
Organism: Helianthus tuberosus; assembly: GCA_030545235.1. Classification (NCBI taxonomy): domain Eukaryota; kingdom Viridiplantae; phylum Streptophyta; class Magnoliopsida; order Asterales; family Asteraceae; genus Helianthus; species Helianthus tuberosus. Next base: position 8,548,144 of record CM060358.1, read on the forward strand.
CGTGAACGAGTTGAGGAAAATAATCTTTGTATTGAGTATATTAGTACTAAAGATATGCTTGCGGATCCGATGACTAAAGGTCTCCCACCTAAAGTTTTCGAAGAACATGTATCGAATATGGGACTTACTAAAGACCTTATTTAATGGCATATTGTACTAGCTTATGTTTTAATTAATAAAATTTCCTCAGTTTGATTTTGTATGTCTCTAACATATGTTCTGCCGGTGTAATGACATATAGACAAATATAGATACAAATCAGACGCTAAAGGGCTGCATATTTTGATCGTAACTGTTAGGTTTTAAATTGAGGCTATAGTATGACTAATGGGGGTCCTGAGTCGAATGATGATTCAACGGCTGTATTTCTCTGCTATAGTTCTTGGTTTAAGGCTAAAATGAGTGTTAACTCCTGGCCAGGCTTACCTAATACTCATGATAAATGATTACTTGGCTAAGTGGGAGAATGTTAGATTAAATATTATTTATTTAGTATTTAATCTTGTAGCCTATATAATCATTTATATTATATTAGATCAAAATATATTTAATAACCTATTATAATTAGTTGGTAATTGTTGATGGACCATATTACCCTTATTAACTAATTAGGTTTCCTCTTGGGTGTATAAATAAGGGGCTTATTAGAGAGTTAAAGGGTTAGACAGTTTACACACTTTACACAATCAATCAACCCTCATTAACATCATAATTCGAACTCTCTCCCTCAACCGAACCTTACCCTAATTCGGTTTTCATCACCATCATTACTGTACACCCTAAGGAGGAACCGAATCAACTTGACAAAGATGTCGAACTCAATGGCTGGATCTCTGACTGGATTCTCCTCTGCTTTGAATGCCATAACAGGTATGTTATTCATGTTTTCCATTTAGTTTAAACAGAACTGATCAACAGGTAAAAGTGTGCATTCGAACTCATACAATCTCTTGTATCTTTTTCTTTTAATTTACTTTTTTATGATACCGGTTTTTTAATCATTTATATTTACAAAGCCTTTTTTTGACAAAAAAAATATCGGTGGTTTAGCTTGCACAACCCAAATTTGATGTGTTACCCTAACATGTGTGTATAATTTGGCTCTTTGTAATGCGCCGATGTTAGTGTCGCTAGGGGCGGATATAGCCTTTGAATAGGGGTAGCCCCCGCTACCCCTTGACGCTCCGGCGGTGGTGTAAATTTTGAAAAAAAATTAACGTTTTTTCTATTTCGTTACCCCTTTTTTTTGAAACGTTACCCCTTAATGTTTTTTTCTAGATCCGCCGCTGACTGTCGCTGACTTGAGTTCTTTTTTTGCCAAACTTTTCTTCCCGCCACTGAATCTAGATTCTCTCTAGCCAGGGGACGTTCATGTTCATCTAAATTCGGATTTTAGTAGGTGACATACAGGAAAGGTAACTGATTTTAAACTTCTAATATTCTGGATTGAATGTTTTTTTTTCTTTTTAAACGTGATGCTCTTTCTTATCTTATTGTAATTTCTATTTTCAATCTTGTGGTGTGTTCAGAATCCACTCTATATTTGGTTTTGAAGTTGAATGGAGTGTTGGTGCACTTGTGTCTGTACTTTGTCTGTATACCAAACGATGTCTTTGTTAGTCTTGTAAGTTTGACCAAGTCAACCATCCTCCTGGTTTGACTTGGCCAAACAGTCAACACTTTGGTTGTAATGTGTTGGGTCGAAGGATAAGTCATCGAAGGACACAAGATTTTGCTAAAATGTTTAATGAAAACCAAAAACACAACAAGGTTTTCAACAAAACACCAAGCAAAAATACAAGCTTAAACAAGTTTTTCCAGAAAAATATAAACTTCAAACACCCGGAAAACACCCGAAAACACTCGGTTTTAACAAGGAGAAGAGCCAAGGCTCTGATACCACTTGTAGGTCCGGCTAGGGGAGGATCTAGTCGCCTAATCCTTGTTATCGAACACACCCGGTTGTGCGGAATCCAACCGGAGATGCAAACCGAGATAGAACACGAAAAATACACGACACACAAAGTTCACCGTTTAACACCACTGTATTAATACTTGAAAATCAGTTACAAGCTCAATGTTTACAGATGTACTCTATAAACTCTCTCAAACTCTCGTGAGTGTGTGTTTTTGCTATGAGTGTTCTCTTCTGTGTTCTCTTTACCGAAACAGAAACATAACATGTCTATTTATACTCACAGACGCTTGACGAAACAAAATATCAGTCGGCGAAATGGACTCAAATCGACGAAACAGGACTTGTTTCGTCGACCACCTTTCTTGATTCGTCATTTTTGGCTAAGGCCCAACAGTTGAGGCCCAAACTTTAATATGCCGATGTGTTATAAGCCCAAGTAATGTTGATTGGTCCAACTTAATTTTCCCATGCACGGTAGATCCAACTCGTCTTCATATTTGTGAAGTTTAGTCAAAGTAGTGACATCATCATGACATCATCATGATGATGTCATGATGATGTGGTTGTGGGAACCGGCTCGCGGCGCTTCGTGCTTCGCGTGTCGAACTCTGGAGCGCACGACGGAGGAATGTCGTGACGTCGGGCTTGAGCCGAACCTAACCGGGTTGAACCGAGCCAAGTCGAACCGAGCCGAGTCGCGTCCACATACATGTATCAACATCTTGTGTGTTAGGTGAATTGGTGTGGAGGCCAGATCAAGGAGATGTGGGATATTTCTAAAGATTTTAATTTCAGGGATAAATGTGTTTTTAGTTAAATTATAGAGACGAAGATAGAGAAACTATAGTGAATGTTATTCTCTATCTCCATAAATTTAACTAATATCCACCATTATCTCTAAATTTTGTTTAGTTTTTGAAGGCACCACATCCGATGTTGGATATGTGTGCCAGGATAACGACTTTTGACAACACTGCTTATAACAAAGTAAGATTCAAAAGGGTTACACCAATATCGATGATTGTAAAATGAATGTTTAATTGTCAAACATACCTAACACAAAAATGACAAATGACAATGATTACCGTTAAATAATCAGGTATATCAAATTAGCTATGTGAAATAACTATTATTAACAAATAAACATTTGGAGTTAAATGGTTTTTTCTTTAATAGTGTTTATTAAAAATGAATTTTTGATTATTTAATTAGCTAGTTGGTCACTGTCGTTGCGCGCCACCCTGCCGGAAGCTGGCTACCGCCCCATCTTCCGGAGTGTGTTCAGAGCTAGTTTTTCCAACCAGTATCGTTTAATCTTAACCGATTTTTGGGCTATTTGCTCGGTGGAGTTAACTTGTTCTGAACTAGCGAGTCATCATCTCATGGTGTTTCGCAAATTTGACGTTTGCTACAACCTTTTAAGGCATGTGTTTTTTAAACACCCTGTGATTATTTTGTTACTATTTTGGTTTGCATTGGACTCCTGGCCGGCGATCGAGAAAGTTTGGTTTTGAGTGGTTCATACGCACGTTTCAACTGCATTAATTTTTTGTGAAAATACATGTACGAAACCCAATACCTAATTCTTTATATTCATCTCTATTCATTTAAATAATATTTTCTTTTTCTTTTATCTTTGTTTCCTACACTAACCACTCACATACATTTAGAAATACTTATGTATGCAGTGAATAGTAAATTTATTTATTTAGAAATTCATTGTAGCTCCTCTATATTTTTTTTCTATTTTATAGAATCGGATGGAGCAAGGATTTAGATAGTTTTTTTTTTGTATATTTCTTTAAATATTAAAGACATGTTATTGTAGGTTTATGTGTTGGATTATTCGGGCTTGTTTACGGGTCACGGGTCGGTGCGTTATCGGGTCGTGATTTAACGGGTCATTGAACGGGTCTTTATTTAGTTGTTCAAGGGATTGAATGTGGTTGAAGAAGTGGTCTTGGTTTACCAGAAAAGAAGGAACTGAAGCTGGATAACGTGTGTGTGTGGATGGTTGTTATGCATAAATCCGGAAGCCACGTTTATTAATTTGCATGTGTTTTTTAGCCTATATATATATATATATATATATATATATATATATATATAGCCTTGTTTCGTTCAATATAATGTAACCCTTTTCATTTGATATCGTATACAGTAGCTTTTCAATCATATTCACCCATACATACTTGTGTGAGAGTTTGAGTGTGTGTTGTGTGAGTGTGAGTTTGAAAGGGGCCTGAACCAACATTTGGTATCAGAGCCTAGGGCTCGAGAAGATCGGAGGAAGCCTCCGCCGCCGGCGGGTGTGCCGGGTCGGTGGAGGGCAGGCGTGAAAAAGGTCCAGCACGTCGTTGCGGGACAAACGCAGCAGGAAAATGGGTTGTTCGGGACTGTGTTGCAGCGTTAGACAGAAACAGAAAGGTGTTTCGGTTCGACCGTTGTTTCGGGGAAATGCCGGTATGACAGCGGGGTGACCGACATCAATTTTCGGGGCTGTTTCGGTGTCATTTTACAGCAAAAGACGGAGGCGTTATGGTGTTTTCGGTAGGCCGTTGTTGTGGTAGACGTACCGGTTAAGACGACGGGGGTGACCGGTGATAAACACTTGTTTTCCGGGGCTATTAATAGTGATCAAAAGAGGGTTCAAGGTTGTTCGGATGTTAGTTGCGGGTTTGCGCAGCTGTTATACAACGGTGACAACAGCAGAATGTTTTGCGGAAGCCTTGATCAACTTGTTTCGTGATAAGAGGAGACCGGGGTGGTGCGTGAAAAGCGGGCAGAAGGGATCCGTCAAAGCAGGTGGCTTTGGATTAGTCTCGTTTGGCAAGGTGAGAAAATGGAAGAAGCGGGTAGCTTGTTTTCTTTGGTCCCTCTAATGCGCAAACTTGCGCATATCATCGTTTAATTGCATCGAAGCCTTATCTAATCCACATTAGGCATTCTTGAGAGTATTATAAAACATCATAATGCTTCGGGTTCGTAGAAAGGTCATTCAGAGGTATAATTAAACATATTGACGCTTTTAACCCCTTAAACTTGCAAAGTTGCGCGTAACTTCACTTTTAGGCATAAAAGCCCTTAATGGCCAATATTAGGCATTCCCGAGAGTGTAATCAATTATCACGGAGCTCTCAGTTTGTTAAAAGGTCACTCAGATGTAAGAATTAACATGTTGACACTTTTAACCCTTCATTGCGCAAACTTTCAATTAATTACGCAAACGGCTACTCATGATCAACAAGTGGTCCATTTGTGAATATGATTACCATGTAATGTTATTCAGAGGCTTATAATAAGCATGTTAACACTTCCAGTCCTTCTATAGTCAAAGTTTTTTATTTTTCGCAAAAATAGTCCCTCAAATTCAACGTTTGACTTTGTTAGGGTTTATTACACGTGTCAATATATCATTGGACGTGATTTTACGAGGTGTTACATTCATCCTCGTTATATTGAAGGTGAACTTGTCTCAGATGATGGTGACTTTGTGATTGACCACATAAAAAAGGTTATCTCTTTTCATAAGGACAAACAATGGTTTATTGCACCATACATAGCCGGGTATTCAATTTGTTTCATATCAAGATCATTTATATTAATGCTTCAACTTTCTTTTAGTTATGTTAGAATATTGTTTTCGTTTTTATTTGTTAAGTGTTTCTTAAATCAGACCATTTTACGCAGGAAACACTGGGTATTAATTATACTTCAACATCATCTGGTATATAAAACTTGGAAGGGTTACATATTTGATTCACGTAAAGGTAAAGATGATGATGATTTTTCATGTTACGAGATTATCACATTATTCGAACAGGCCATAGAACAAAATATGGTGTGGGCTAAGGTTAAAGTAAGTTCTGATTCATTTTCTATAGCTTGTTTATTTTTAGATTTTAGTTAACTAATTGTAAGTTCAATTAACTATTTAGTGTCGTCTACAACCTAATGGGTGGGAAATTTTGTGATTTGTAACAGAGAACATATGGTAAGTATATTTTGTACATTCCTATTTATATACCTTTAACAAAAATGTGTATTAAACTATAGCCTAACTTTTATCTATCTTTATATTTTAGTTGGTAAATAAAACTACAATGGTTCGTCAAGGTGAAATTGATAAATTTGTAGAGCGTACTTTAAAGGTGTTTATATCATCTTTTGGTGACGTTGAGGATGAGAATGATCAATGAAGGTAAGTGTATTAGTATGCGAATCTATTCATAGTATTTTTTTTAAGTTTTTCTACATTTTTATAAATATTTGATTAGGACACTTGAGTGAGCCCCTGAACATAGTCTTTTGATTCATTATTTTGAGAACTAATTGCAAAGATGGTTAAGTCACTTTGACCCGTTCGTCTATTTGACCCCAAGGGCCTAGGCACACATATATTATTAGGGTTTCTTAGGAGCAACACATGGCTTTGTATTAATGTTGACTGTAGTTGGCATGACTTATGTGTCACACCCCAACCGATGGCGGAATCATCGGGGCGCGGCACTAGGCGAATCAAATTGCTCAAGAGAATCCATAACAACTATATTGCGATAATATTTAATACATTCGTTATCCCATACTAACAAATAATACAATCACGTAAGTTATCACAAATTTCTTGTCCTCTCGAACAATGCAAATCCGACAACCTAGATTTTAGTTGAGTTTCTAGACTTCCTAGCTTGATTTGATATAGTCTGCGATCTAACCTGCAACATACGTTAAAATATTTGTCAATACAAAAGTATTGGCGAGTATACAGGTTTGATATGTATAGCGTAATAGATAAAAAGTGTAGCGAATTTCCATATGCAAGGACGTAACACACGACATATATACTCACAAAGCTGATACTACCAACTAAGTCCTCGATGCTCGAATATGCGATGGCAAACTAGACCCCATCGGGCGCAATAGTACTATACTAGTCGTGGTGGGACGTCGCGAGTATAAGCCCTAGCACATATGCAACTAGCATCACGTATTTCTATGCACAACAGTTATTCGCAAGTGATAATTTGATTGATTGGATAATTCGTTTGATAAGTTCGATTTGTGTAACACCTCGAAAATTTACGTCCTATAATGTACTGACACGTGTCATAACCTTTGAACGTGTGAAAGAATACTTTCGAGGGACTAAAGATTGAAAAACAATGAAACTATGTAAATATAAGGGTTCAAAATGTCAACAATGAATAAATACACTTTACAATAACCCTACATGATGTTTATAACCTTAAACGAATGGATCATGGATCATACGAAGCGAATTGTGAAAGAAAGTGAGAGATTACAAACTACAGGGTTAAATGTGTCAACATGTTAAGATATACCTCTGAGTGACCTTTTAGCAAACTCGAAGCCTTGTAACGATTAATTATGCTCACTAGAATGCACCATAAAAATTTCACCAAGTTTCGTTATCGTATGAGAAAGTTATGATAAAATTCGTGTGCGAGGGGTTAGAAGCGTCAACATGGAAATTTATGACTTTTCGGGTAAACACAAAGTGGGTGTAAGTCTTAAAGCCCCTTTATGTCAATTTTAAGGTCTCATAATGCAAGAATTCAAGTGAAAACGATGTTTAGGAGGACCAAGGACCAAACAACAAATAAATAAAAAGTTTTTGCAAGTCTGACGGGGCTAGGCGGCCCGCTTAAGGCCCTATGCGGCCCGCGAGACCTGCCCAGCGACAAAAAGAAACAGGCAGCTGCCTGTTGATGCTTAAACTGACTCCAAATTCATTTCCTTGATACCATGGGCTGCCTAAGATGGTTTTTAGCTTGTAGGACACTTGTTGGTGTTATGGGAACACAACTAGACTTGTGTGTCAATGATCCATGAGAGATTAAACACTATATAAGACCCACATTCTTGGCAACTTTGATCATACCTTCACAACAACAACTTCTAAGCATTTGAGGAGCACAAGAGCAGAACCAAGACCTTCCTAATCATTCATTAGTCACTTGTAAGTTTGCTCAACCTTCTCTAATAGTGTTTAGCTTAGTTATTTAGCTAAAAGTCAAACCGTCGTAATTACGGTTTGACTTCAAGATTAGTTAATATTGGCTCAGTCAAATATCGAATTAAAAGTACCTTTAAGTAGGTAATTATATGGGTAATAAACCCCTAAGAGGGCACTCACTGATTCCCATCCTAACCAGGTCGTTTGTCGAGTCAAAGATGGTTAGAAAAAGTCAACAGAAATGTAACATTCGTTTTAACGCATGATTAACGATGTAAAAGGCGTGTAACCTATTTTATCATTTGTATAACTTGATAATAAGCATAAGAACTTGTCTAAGCTTGTTTGATTCGACAACTTTCTGTTTTGAACCGATTCGGAACCGAAAGACGCAAAAGTTTGACTTTTGCTTTGACTTCAGTTCTGACCCGGTTTAGATAGTTTTAGACATGCCTTAAAGTTCCATTAGGACCTAGTTACATGATTGTATAACCCTCTGCGTTTATACCACTTAAATCCTTATTTGTCCGACGTTTCCGTTAATCGCTTAAATATTGACCATAATGCCCTTATGTCTATAAAACGAGAATTTTGGAAATATGAAAGTACAATAATCTTTGTTACTGATTATTAAACATGTCTGTAAATTTTCACATCAGTGGGACGTATGGATTAGGAGTTATGCTCAATGACGTAATTAGAACGCTTCTTAGTGATTAAACGGCGTCATTAGCGTAAAGACTATCTAAACCCAATTTTTGACACCAAAACTTTTACCCACTGATGTAATATAATATTTTGGGATTTTTGAAGATTTTTAATTATTTTTAAACTGATCATAAGCTAGGATTACCGCCTTAATTCGGTAAATACCGAATATACCCTTTTAGGCCATAAAATGAGTTTTACAAGTCCGTTTGCTACCAATCCAATTGCTACTGATTTTAAATAATAAATGAAGTGTTTTGAACCTGTTTAATTGATCAGAAAACTCAGATTCCTATTTTTACCCGTAAATCGCTTAAAACGACGTTATACGCGTATTAAACGCATAGTAAGGGTTTAAAACCATTTTGCCACATAAGACTTAACACCAACGGATATAACCTGTTAAGTTAAGTTGTTTTACTGATAAAATCAGACCCAGATCACAGAAGCTTAGTTAATCCCTTTTATAATCTTTAAAATGACCAAAATACCCCTACGGGGCTTAATATTAGATTAAACTTGTTTTGGGCATAATGGAAGGTATCATACTGATATCACAACATGTTTAAGGCATATTAACTTAGGAAACCTGTTTAGGACTCTTATGGTTACCCGTTACGCTTCATGCGTGTTCGGTTTGGTTTATGTAACTAGTTTACATAAATTAGCCGAAACGGGTCAAACCTTATCGGTTTTATCTCAAAATCCAGAATGTGTATAAAATACCCATATTAAGCAAGTCTTCAAACTTGTCAGGTCTAAATCACATTCTATCCGGTCTTCGCTTAATCGTGCGTACGAACCGTATCTTTAAAATTAACCGGTCTAAGCTTAAGCTTAACTAAAGACCCGTTAGGATTCTAATAGGTTATTATAAACCTTCGTTCCAGAATAGGAGACCCGGTAAAAGATACTTGCACTCGCTGATTGTGATTTATACTTGCTCAGGTAAATACTTTTAACTTATTTTCCCTTATACGGGCTTGGGGTACGGTATATAAAATACCGTCTTGGTCGGGCATTCGACCTTAATCATGTGTTGGTTAAGTATTATCGAGATGACCGTTTAAATTGTTTTGTTTGCTTAAAGCCTTTGGGGGGTTAATGACCATGTCCCGGATATCCCTGGCATCATTTTACGAAATGGCCACGACCTTAGCACACATGTGTAGGCGTACACCTGTCAGTGTCTCATATAAATAATGTGGTGTGTCTATTGATCTTTAACCCGGCACGAACCGGGCTACTGAACGCATAAGAAATATGTAAATCTTTTACGAGTATTATATTCAAATAATTATCCCAAGTTATAAAATATTATTTGTGCCTTGTGCCTTAAATGCATTTTCTTAAACTCTTTTCAAAATGAGTCAGTTGATTGTATTTACCAGTGTAAACTGACGTATTTTCTCAAAAAGGTTAAGTGCAGGTACTACGCGTAATAGGCTGGCTTTTCTCCTAGCATCCACAATAAGTCTCGCAAGCTTAGATGTCATAGACTGTTGAACATTGTTTCCTTTTATTTTGATCTACCTGTGGATTTATATTCAACTATTTGTGATACTTAATATTACAACATTGTTTGGTTGAAATGAATCTATACTTTGCTTCCACTGTGCATTTAAATATTGTGTTGTTTGACTATTATGTTGCCAACCACGTCACGATACTCCCCTACCGGGCCCACCGGTGACACGTGGAATTCAGGGTGTGACAGGTTGGTATCAGAGCCAACACTGAGTGAATTAAACACTAGCCTTTTGTGTTTAATCTCAGTTACACAGTTGCACATTCTTGAGTCTAGACAAGAACATATGACTAATCCAAATTCGTTTCATTGTCTTTTAATTACTTCTTTGTTATTTTTCTGATTAGCCCTTGCATGGGCAAGTCATTTTCTTAAGAAGTCCCGTTTAGGGCAACCATAGACTTGTTTAAATTTTAAAGGAACGGTTATAGTTAAAATATCATTCCTATATTATAAGATCTACCATTATAATAAAATGGAAAAATCTAAAAAGGACAAGACCTAGCCATGTGTCACATTAAGACAAGGCCAAGACGGTAGTTCCACAATTAGATTCAGATCCTTGTTAACAGTTCAATTAGGATTGTTCTGCGTTATTATTAAAAAGAATCTAAAAGGTAAAACCTAGCCTGAATGTCACTGCAGACAAGGCCAAGATGGTAGAACCTATACAAGAGATTCAAAATTTTTTTTATATATCTAAAAGCATATTATCATGCTTGACAAAGTGTGATAGGATAAAATCACATAAGTCATTCTTAAATGGGTTATTTTTAAATTCCCTTATTTATATGATCATCCCTTATGCATGAAGTGCCCACGGGCTATAACTAACGTCCTCTGAGACTAAAGACAGTGGTAGCCTACAACTCCCTGTCAAGAAAAGGTAATGAACTTTGATTCAAACCTTAATGCCTCGATTCTCTGAAATCATGGCCTAAAATTAAACTTGTCTACGTGACTAAGCCTTTTGTGCTATTATTATTAACTTGTAATTTAGGATTATGATAAAAAATCCTGAAAAAAATTTATATTTAACAAATTAACTAAAATGTGTATTAAAAACATGGTTAATAAATCGTTTAAAACGATAGTACTATATGGGCTTCTAAATAAATCTTGCCCTTATTTTATTTTTGTAGCAACTAAGACTACATGGCTGACTCTGACGAGATAAACAGTCATCCTTTGGAAAACCGCGATGATAATGATAGGATTAATATAACCAAAGGAGAGCTTCGTACATTGATTGATACAGATGTTCTAAAGTTGTAGAAGAACAATTTAAGGAGTATAGTGGGACGCATAGTCGAGCCTCATCTATACCCCACTCTAAGTCTGTCCCTAAAACTCATTCAGAGCCTCATAACAAGCCGCCCTCTAAGAAAGAGGAGCCAAAGAAGGATGATGATCGACATTCATCAAATGAACACAGTGTTCCATCCAAGAAGATAGCGTTCGATAATGAACCACGTACCAAGTCTTGTACCTATAAGTACTTTGTTTCCTGTAAACCCTGAGATTTCACTGGGGAGAAAGGAGCAGTAGATTGTATGACCTGGTTGGATGAAATGGACACGGTGGTGGACATCAGCGGTTGTGCTGAAAGGGATGTAGTAAAGTATGTATCCCAATCATTCAAAGGAGAGGCACTGGCATGGTGGAGGTCTCTCATTCAAGCTGCTGGGAAGATCCCGCTCTATAACATGTCATGGGAGCAGTTTGTTACCCTCATTATGGAAAACTACTGCCCTCAACATGAGGTCGAAAGAATTGAATCTGATTTCTTATCATTGGTGATGACAAACTTAGATTGTCAGGCTTACCTCACCAGTTTCAATACCCTGTCCAGACTGGTTCCTTACCTTGTAACACCAGAGCCCAAGCGAATTGCTCGCTTCATTGGGGGTTTAGCCCCAGAAATCAAAGCCAGTGTTAAGGCTTCAAGACCTGCTACATTTAGGTCAGCTGCTGATCTCTCTTTATCCCTTACTTTAGATGCGGTCAGGTTGAGATCGCTAAAGAAATCTGAAGAAAGTAAGAGGAAGCGTGAGGATGATAACTCACGAGGGTCAGAGAAGAAGCACAAGGGAAACACTGATTCTAAGAAGTCTGGGTCTGGAAGGAACAGTCAGCGAACAGAGGAAAAGCCAAAGTGCACGACTTGCCAGAAACGCCACTTTGGAAAATGCAGACTTGAGTCCAATTCTAAGTCAGGAGCACCTGCATGTGGGATATGCAAGTCTAAAGAGCACAAGACGATAGAGTGCAAGAAGATAAGAGATGCCACATGCTACAACTGCAATGAGAAAGGGCACATTAAAACCAACTGCCCTAAATACGCCAAGAAGCCTGAAGAGGCCAAGAAGACCAATGCTAGGGTCTTTAGGATGGATGCGAAGGAGGCTGTGCAAGACGATAACGTGATCACATGTACCTTCCTTGTAAATGATGTTTATGCGAGAGTACTTTTTGATTCAGGCGCGGATAAGTCTTTCGTAAATAATAAGTTTTGTGAATTGTTGAAATTGCCTGTTAAAACCTTAAGTGTAAAATATGAAGTGGAATTAGCAGATGGCACCATAGAATCCACCTCAACCATATTAGATGGATGTTTCATATCCATTAAGAACCACTCTTTTCCTTTGTCCCTACTTCCTCTAAAACTAGCCGGTTTCGACATAGTTTTGGGTATGGACTGGTTATCTCATAACCAGGCCCAGATTGTTTGCAATAAGAAGCAAGTAGTGATCCAGACTTCGTCTGGTGAATCACTTACTATCCAGGGAGATACCCAGTATGGGCTGCCTGAGCAAATGTCTATGCTCAAGGACTCAAAGTGTTTGAAGAAGGGTTGTGTCATCTACATGGCACAAGTGATTATTGATGAGTCGAAGCCCAAGATAGGGAATATCCCCATCATTTCTGAATACCCTGAAGTTTTTCCTGAAGAACTACCTGGTTTGCCACCAGATAGGCAAATAGAATTCAGAATTGACATTATTCCTGGATCAGCACCAGTATCAAGGGCGCCTTATAGGTTGGCACCAACAGAGATGAAGGAATTGAGAATGCAGTTAGATGAATTGCTAGCCAAGGGTTTCATCAAACCTAGCTCGTCTCCTTGGGGAGCACCAGTTTTATTTGTCAAGAAGAAGGATGGATCGATGCGTCTGTGCATCGACTACCGCGAGCTGAATAAGGTTACTATCAAGAATAGATATCCTTTGCCCAGAATCGACGATCTGTTCGATCAACTTCAAGGGGAAAGTTACTTCTCTAAGATTGACTTAAGGTCAGGCTATCACCAACTGAAGGTTAGAGATGAAGACGTGCACAAGACTGCATTTAGGACTCGTTATGGTCATTACGAGTTCCTAGTAATGCCGTTTGGGCTCACTAATGCACCGGCCGCATTTATGGATCTCATGAATCGCGTTTGCAAGCCTTACATGGATAAATTTGTCATTGTCTTCATCGATGATATCCTCATCTACTCAAAGAACCAAGATGACCATGAGAAGCACCTTCATTGCATTCTGGAACTACTTCATAAAGAAAAGCTCTATGCCAAGTTCTCGAAGTGTGAATTCTGGCTTCGAGAAGTCCAATTTCTTGGACATGTTGTTAGTGAGCGTGGTATCCAAGTAGATCCCGCTAAAGTTGAAGCTGTCATGAATTGGCAAGAGCCAAAGACGCCTACAGAAATTCGTAGCTTCCTAGGTTTGGCAGGATACTATAGGCGATTCATTGAAAACTTCTCAAGGATTGCTGCACCCCTGACGTCGCTGACACGTAAGAAGATTAAGTTTGACTGGGGTCCTAAGCAGCAGGAATCCTTCGACATTCTGAAACAGAAGTTGAGCAATGCTCCAGTACTGACATTGCCTGATGGAATCGAGGAGTTTGTAGTTTATTGTGATGCATCACACACCGGGATGGGATGTGTGCTTATGCAGAAAGGCAAAGTCATTGCCTATGCTTCACGCCAGTTAAAGGTGCACGAAAAGAATTACACCACCCATGACTTGGAGTTAGGTGCCGTTGTATTCGCACTAAAACTTTGGAGGCATTATTTATATGGTATCAAGTGTGTGATCTATTCTGATCACAAGAGCCTTCAACATCTGTTCAATCAGAAGTACTTGAACATGAGGTAATGCCGTTGGATGGAAACTCTGAATGATTACGATTGTGAAATAAGATATCATCCCGGCAAGGAAAATGTAGTCGCCGATCGGAAGGAAAGGGTGAAACCCATCCGAATCAATGCCAAGAGCATTGAAATAAAGAACAGTTTGAATGAAAGGTTGTTAGCTGCACAGAAGGAAGCTGTGTTGGAAGCTAACTATCCTAATGAAAAGCTAGGAGTAACTGAGGAGCAGTTATCTCTTAGCAAGGACGGAATACTAAGTTTAAATGGAAGAATATGGGTTCCGATTTATGGAGGACTGCGAGATATTATCCTCCAGGAAGCCCATAGTTCTAAATATTTTGTTCATCCTGGAGCTGATAAGATGTACCAGGATCTAAGGGCAAACTATTGGTGGATAGGCTTGAAAAAGTCTGTAGCTGCCTATGTAGCTAAATGCTTGACTTGTGCACAAGTCAAAGCAGAACATCAAAAGCCGTCAGGCTTTCTACAACAGCCTGAACTTTCCACTTGGAAGTGGGAAATGGTAACGATGGATTTCATCACCAAATTGCCGAAGACAAGGAAAGACAATGATACTATATGGGTGATTGTTGATAGACTGACTAAGTCAGCTCATTTCCTACCCATCAAGGAGACTTACAGCTCCGACATGTTAGCCCAGTTGTACGTGGATAAGATTGTAGCCTTACATGGCATACCTGTGTCTATTATCTCTGACAGAGATACTAGATACACGTCACATTTTTGGAAAAGTTTCCAACAATATTTGGGCACACGTTTGAATTTTAGTACGGCTTACCATCCTCAGACGGACGGTCATAGTGAGCGTACTATTCAAACGTTGGAAGACATGCTACGTGCATGTGTGATCGATTTAGGTGGTAGTTGGGATAACCACCTGCCGTTAATCGAATTCTCCTACAACAATAGCTACCATACCAGCATCAAGGCTGCGCCTTTCGAGGCCTTATACGGTAGAAAGTGTAGAACGCCCGTTTGTTGGGCAGAAGTTGGAGATGTCCAATTATTAGGACCAGAGATAGTCTTTGAAACGACGGACAAGATTGTCCAGATTCGAGACCGTCTCAAAGCTGCCCGAGATAGGCAGAAGAGTTACGCAGATCCAAAGCGTAAAGCTATAAGCTTCGAAGTAGGTGACAGAGTGTTGCTTAAAGTATCACCCTGGAAGGGAGTGATGCGATTTGGTAAGAAAGGCAAGTTAAGCCCGAGATACATAGGACCGTTCGAAGTCATCGAACGTGTCGGATCGGTTGCCTATAAGTTAAACTTACCAGAAGAGCTCAGTGGAATTCACAATGTATTTCACATCTGCAATCTGAAAAAGTGCTTCGCTGATGAATCACTGGTCATACCACATGCAGACGTGCATATAGATGAGAGCTTGAAATTTGTGGAAAAACCATTGTCGATCAAGGATCGACAAGTTAAGAAGCTTCGAAGGAAGCATGTACCGATTATAAAGGTCAAATGGGATGCCCGTAGAGGTCCCGAATACACGTGGGAGGTAGAGTCCACTATGAAAGAGAAATACCCTTATTTGTATCAGTAAATCTCGAGGTCGAGATTTCTTTTAAGGGGGGTGAGGATGTAACACCTCGAAAATTTACGTCCTATAATGTACTGACACGTGTCATAACCTTTGAACGTGTGAAAGAATACTCTCGAGGGACTAAAGATTGACAAACAATGAAACTATGTAAATATAAGGGTTCAAAATGTCAACAATGAATAAATACACTTTACAATAACCCTACATGATGTTTATAACCTTAAACGAAAGGATCATGGATCATACGAAGCGAATTGTGAAAGAAAGTGAGAGATTACAAACTACAGGGGTTAAATGTGTCAACATGTTAAGATATACCTCTGAGTGACCTTTTAGCAAACCCGAAGCCTTATAACGATTAATTATACTCACTAGAATGCACCATAAAAATTTCACCAAGTTTCATTATCGTATGAGAAAGTTATGATAAAATTCGTGTGCGAGGGGTTAGAAGCGTCAACATGGAAATTTATGACTTTTCGGGTAAACACAAAGTGGCCAAGGACTTCACAAAGTGGGTGTAAGTCTTAAAGCCCCTTTATGTCAATTTTAAGGTCTCATAATGCAAGAATTCAAGTGAAAACGATGTTTAGGAGGACCGAGGACCAAACAACAAATAAATAAAAAGTTTTTGCAAGTCTGACGGGGCTAGGCGGCCCGCTTAAGGCCCTATGCGGCCCGCGAGACCTGCCCAGCGACAAAAAGAAACAGGCAGCTGCCTGTTGATGCTTAAACCGACTCCAAATGCATTTCCTTGATACCATGGGCTGCCTAAGATGGTTTTTAGCTTGTAGGACACTTGTTGGTGTTATGGGAACACAACTAGACTTGTGTGTCAATGATCCATGAGAGATTAAACACTATATAAGACCCACATTCTTGGAAACTTTGATCATACCTTCACAACATCAACTTCTGAGCATTTGAGGAGCACAATAGCAGAACCAAGACCTTCCTAATCATTCATTAGTCACTTGTAAGTTTGCTCAACCTTCTCTAATAGTGTTTAGCTTAGTTATTTAGCTAAAAGTCAAACCGTCGTAATTACGGTTTGACTTCAAGATTAGTTAATATTGGCTCAGTCAAATATCGAATTAAAAGTACCTTTAAGTAGGTAATTATATGGGTAATAAACCCCTAAGAGGGCACTCACTGATTCCCATCCTAACCAGGTCGTTTGTCGAGTCAAAGATGGTTAGAAAAAGTCAACAGAAATGTAACATTCGTTTTAACGCATGATTAACGATGTAAAAGGCATGTAACCTATTTTATAATTCGTATAACTTGATAATAAGCATAAGAACTTGTCTAAGCTTGTTTGATTCGACAACTTTCTGTTTTGAACCGATTCGGAACCGAAAGACGCAAAAGTTTGACTTTTGCTTTGACTTCAGTTCTGACCCGGTTTAGATAGGTTTAGACATGCCTTAAAGTTCCATTAGGACCTAGTTACATGATTGTATAACCCTCTGTGTTTATACCACTTAAATCCTTAATTGTCCGACGTTTCCGTTAATCGCTTAAATATTGACCATAATGCCCTTATGTCTATAAAACGAGAATTTTGGAAATATGAAAGTACAATAATCTTTGTTACTGATTATTAAACATGTCTGTAAATTTTCACATCAGTGGGACGTATGGATTAGGAGTTATGCTCAATGACGTAATTAGAACGCTTCTTAGTGATTAAACGGCGTCATTAGCGTAAAGCCTATCTAAACCCAATTTTTGACACCAAACCTTTTACCCACTGATGTAATATAATATTTTGGGATTTTTGAAGATTTTTAATTATTTTTAAACTGATCATAAGCTAGGATTACCGCCTTAATTCGGTAAATACCGAATATACCCTTTTAGGCCATAAAATGAGTTTTACAAGTCCTTTTGCTACCAATCCAATTGCTACTGATTTTAAATAATAAATGAAGTGTTTTGAACCTGTTTAATTGATCAGAAAACTCAGATTCCTATTTTTACCCGTAAATCGCTTAAAACGACGTTATACGCGTATTAAACGCATAGTAAGGGTTTAAAACCATTTTGCCACATAAGACTTAACACCAACGGATATAAACTGTTAAGTTAAGTTGTTTTACTAATAAAATCAGACCTGGATCACAGAAGCTTAGTTAATCCCTTTTATAATCTTTAAAATGACCAAAATACCCCTACGGGGCTTAATATTAGATTAAACTTGTTTTGGGCATAATGGAAGGTATCCTATTGATATCACAACATGTTTAAGGTATATTAACTTAGGAAACCTGTTTAGGACTCTTATGGTTACCCGTTACGCTTCATGCGCGTTCGGTTCGGTTTATGTAACTAGTTTACATAAATTAGCCGAAACGGGTCAAACCTTATCGGTTTTATCTCAAAATCCAGAATGTGTATAAAATACCCATATTAAGCAAGTCTTCAAACTTTTCGGGTCTAAATCACATTCTATCCGGTCTTCGCTTAATCGTGCGTACGAACCGTATCTTTAAAATTAACCGGTCTAAGCTTAAGCTTAACTAAAGACCCGTTAGGATTCTAATAGGTTATTATAAACCTTCGTTCTAGAATAGGAGACCCGGTAAAAGATACTTGCACTCGCTGATTGTGATTTATACTTGCTCAGGTAAATACTTTTAACTTATTTTCCCTTATACGGGCTTGGGGTACGGTATATAAAATACCGCTTTGGTCGGGCATTCGACCTTAATCATGTGTTTGTTAAGTATTATCGAGATGACCATTTAAATTGTTTTGTTTGCTTAAAGCCTTTGGGGGGTTAATGACCATGTCCCGGATATCCCTGGCATCATTTTACGAAATGGCCACGACCTTAGCACACAGGTGTAGGCGTACACCTGTCAGTGTCTCATATAAATAATGTGGTGTGTCTATTGATCTTTAACCCGGCACGAACCGGGCTACTGAACGCATAAGAAACATGTAAATCTTTTACGAGTATTATATTCAAATAATTATCCCAAGTTATAAAATATTATTTGTGCCTTGTGCCTTAAATGCATTTTCTTAAACTCTTTTCAAAATGAGTCGGTTGATTGTATTTACCAGTGTAAACTGACGTATTTTCTCAAAAAGGTTAAGTGCAGGTACTACGCGTAATAGGCTGGCTTTTCTCCTAGCATCCACAATAAGTCTCGCAAGCTTGGATGTCATAGACTGTTGAACATTGTTTCCTTTTATTTTGATCTACCTGTGGATTTATATTCAACTATTTGTGATACTTAATATTACAACATTGTTTGGTTGAAATGAATCTATACTTTGCTTCCGCTGTGCATTTAAATATTGTGTTGTTTGACTATTATGTTGCCAACCACGTCACGATACTCCCCTACCGGGCCCACCGGTGACACGTGGAATTCGGGGTGTGACAATTTGTTAGAAACGTATGTTACACCCAAAATGCGATAAAAAGGGTTCAAGTATACTCACAGTGCGTAATTAGCAAGTAAACACAACTTGATTGGATTGATTGAGAACGCGTCTTAGTTAGCCTGATCGATTGAGAGTGCGTTAAACGGTGACGAGCGAAACAGGTGACTAGTGGCCATCCGGTCAAATGGTCACTTGTTAGAAGAAGTTATTGGCCAGTGGCTATCCGGTCGGATGGCAATCCGGCAGGATGGCCATTCGTTTGGATAATTGCGTGCTTAGTGACTATACGATCGGATAAGTGTTGTCTGGGTCGAATCGCCATTCGATCGAATAAGTGTTATCTGGGTCGAATTGCTATCCGATCGAATAAGTGTTGTTTGGGTCGAATCGCCATTCGATCGAATAAGTGTTGTCTGGGTCGAATCGCTATCCGATCGAATAAGTGTTGTCTGGGTCGAATCGCCATCCGATCGGATGACATGCTATCCGGTCGGATGACATGCTATCCGGTCAGATAACGCGTCTGTTTTAGCGTTCCGAACCACTATTTTCGAGTGTTTTTGGATGGAATACATGCGGTTTTACTGGGACAGTGTAATCTCGCTTTAACAATTGAAATTCTATCAGTTCTGACCCGTTCTAACGGCCGGGAACCACCCCGTTCCATCAGATCTGGCCGTTCTTGACAGTTTCCCATTGTTAACTCGAAATCGCACAGTTCCATGGTTAAATACATAGATTTAGGTGAAATTTGTTATAAAAAACATGTGGAAATCACCCAGATCTGAGTTGTTTATGGTGGGATGAGGTCACAACTTGAAGTTCATATGAACTCTTGGTGATATCACCTTAAAACACCTCAAATCAGTAGATTTCACGGTTAGAATTTGAGTTTCGAAAGACAGAATGATGTAGAATTGCGTATAGATCATAGAAGTACAAATTTTAGGTTGGAATCTTATCGGAATCGCGAGGAATCAAGAGAAAAGGGTCCTGGAGCGTGCTTGGTCGAGTGGGAGCTGTCACATCACTTGAACAGTGGTGTGGCAGGCTATTTATAGGCAAAAAGGGAAGAAGGGAGTGACTGGGTCGGATGGCCATTCGTTCGGATAGCCCATCCGTTCAGATGGCAATCCGTTCGGATGGCTCATCTGTCCGGATGGCCACTCCGGCGCAGTGAGTTTCTCTGTTTTTGATCGTTTCGATAGTTTTCGAAGTACGTGCTTCCTATAATTAACTTATATTGTTATTATATATATATACACATCACTAGGGGTCGTATTTACGTATCCATATTCCAAAGTTTCGATATAACAATTGGTTTTCGTTTCGAGTATGCGATTATTAATGGCGTTTCACAACCATCAAGGAGGGTAGTATAGGTCCTTTCTTGATGTAATCGTGAACGTTATTGCGTGTTGTGCCACAATGACTGACAGGGTACCACTTACTCGTATTGCCATCATCGTCACGACGACGGGAGCTATAGCACTCATCCGAGAGTCTTTGTTAGCGTTAATTGTCTGCGTTTCGACACATCACTGCCACCGAGGAGGGTAGAATAGGTCCTCACTCAATGTCATCGTGAGTGTTTAGTGTTTGTGATTGGTGTAGTATAGTGATATTGTATTTCGAAAATATGCGATTATCCTTCGAATAGTGATGTATGCGATATAGTTACATTATGATCCGAATCTCTGGTGCTAGGCGTAACGAGTATATCGAGTAGTAACAATGCACGAAAGTGCGGGTTGTTACAGTGTCCCCTACTTTAGGAAATTTCATCCCGAAATTAATCCAATTAGGTAGACTTCTGAGAGTTGATCTTGTACGAGTAGCGACACAGTGAGTGATTTGACCGTGAGTTGACGAACGAGAGTGCTTTGAATAAGAGATCGATTGCGATAGCAGGAAGGCGACGTAACGACAAAAGTAATACTCCACGAGTTGGCGTTCCACAGTACCTCGTGTCGCGAAGAATTCGTTAGTTCGATGCGATTGCAATTCGAAGGGACTTGAAAAGGTTTCTCGTGACGTAGAATTAACTGAGTCGATCGTTAACCAACGTTACAAGAAAGTCTTGTTTTTGATATTGCAAAAGGTTTTAAGGAAAAATTGGACTCATGAAAGCTCCCCTTGAACATGGAGTTAAGCTTATTCGATGTTACCTCCACATTGTGAGGAATTTCACTTGTCCCATGGTTTTAATAAAAGTTTTGTAAAAATCAGTTTAAACCATTTGAAAAAGACAATTTAGCATCGAGCCCCACTTGGCACTTTCCCACGGAAGTTCGTTAATATGATTAAAACATTTATATATATAGGAAGTACCAGCGGCGTATCCACCATGTTTCTCCCATATTACTTCCGTTTCGTGAGGCGGTGTCATGTGCGCCGATATGACACGGATAGAATTGCGCTCACTCGGCCCAATCGATAGAAAGTCAGTCCGAGTATAAGATAGAATCGAATAAGTTAAACCGGCGAGTCGAGTTGCGAACATAGCTGCAACAGCGTGCGCGAGTAGCCTGATGACACGAAGCACTTGTGTGTCGTGTCTGGATAGGCGTCGAGCGGTATACGATAAGGGAATAGTGCGATGTCGATTATATTCCACGTTGAACTCGCATGGCACGTTTCCACGAGGGTTTGCTAACATGGTGAAACACCACGTTTAACCAGATTAGTTTTGCCTCGTGAAGCGATGTCATGCGTACTAATACCACACAGACTCTAACGAACACCAACGAGTGAATAAGCAGTAGTCTATACACGATAAGCGATAAGCGATTAGGTGATTAAGCGAGTAACGCAACACCAACAATGACGGCGATGGGAGACGAATTACGATGAGCGGCAGTTGTTGCGTTGCACGTGATGGGGGATGTGCGATTTATGCGGTTCGATTCGATTGATTATGCCACAGAGTTTAACCAACATCAGACCCCACATGGCCCGTCTCCACAAAAGCCCGCTGATATGACTAAAACACCTTGCTTTAGTCATATGAGCTTCATTTCGTGAAGCGAGGTCATGTGTGCTAACTTAACACAAATTTCTCAGATAACGGTAGGCGATAGCGATAGACTGATACACAGCAAGCCATATAGACTCACATAATAAGCGGTAGAGATTGCGAGATACACATGAAAAGTGATTGCGATTAGTCGAGTTTTGTTTTGAATAAGCTTAACGTTACGTTGCGACGCATCACGGTTATCGAGGAGGGTAGAATAGGTCCTCACTCAACAATATCGTGAGCGTTCATGTACTTGATGAGATTTGTTGCAACAGACTTACGACCAGTCTTGCGTCGATGCAATTGCCCTGCGAGGTAGACTCCCCAGAGTCCATCGATGAGGTGATTGCATTGCGTTTGCAGACTTACGACAAGCCTTGTAATGATGCGATTTAGTTGTTACGCCTTGCGATTGAGTGTAGTGTGTTGAAAGTAATCATAATAGTATAATAGGTCTAATAACGTTCAACTCCACACGGCACTTTCTGCACGAAACTTCGGTAGTATGGTAAAGCACACCTTGCTTTACCCTAATTACTTAAATCTCGTGTTTTGGTGTCATATTTTGTTCAAACGCTTATGGCACCTTAGAATTCACTACGATCTCCGTGCACTGACCCAAATAATCCCGTGTGCACCCGTGATTAGTCGTTCCTTGCACGTTTATCGTACCTCGTTCTAAGAGTGTAGTGAGGGTAAAAACACATTATTTCGTGATATAGTATATAGTATATAGTATGTGTGTGAGTCTAGTCAAAGTGTGATGACTAGAGTGTGAGAGAGAAAACAAAAACGAGAGTTAATGTTACGCATAGTGGCAACATCGAGTAATATAGTAGGTTCAAAACTTATAATTTAACGTCGAAAATCGTATCATTACAACTTTATCCTACGCTTGCTAGATGTTTGATGTTGAAGACCTTTGCTGGAGCTGTTGTTGTTGTACTCAAGTTCGCGGGTCGATACGGCAGTTGTGGGTGAAGTGACCGTAACGGTTGCAGTTACTGCAATAGCGACAGTCAGCCCCAACTGGATGATGGTAGGTACACGAGTAACACTGAGGATGAGCTCCTGTGTATGCTCGTTTTGGAAACACCGGAACTGCTTGAAGAGGCTTCGGCTGCGGCAGTTCGGTGGTTGATGAGTTCGGGCTTGAAGTCTTTCGTTTGCGGCTGGGTCTGTCGGCGTCTTGCGAAGAGGTGTCGTAGTTGGAGGATTCGTCCGAGGACTCGTCAGCAGATTCGTCAGAGGAATCGTCAGCAGATTCGTCAGAAGAATCGTCAACAGATTCGTCAAAAGAATCGTCAGCAGATTCGTCAGAAGAATCGTCAGCAGATTCGTCAGAAGAATCGTTAACAGGTTCGTTAGAAGAATCGTTAACAGGATTGTCTGAAGAATTAATGGCGGTTTCTTGATAAGCTTGCTTGACAGGATTCTTTGAGAAGAACCCTTCCATGAGTCGTTTGTTGTTGATTTCTGCGGCTAAGCGGTAGGTTTCTTCGATGGTAGCTGGTCTTGCAGCTTCGACAAAATCATCCACACACTCAGGTAAGCCGTGAATATACTTCGAAATGGTTTATTCTGAAGTGTTGACTTGACTTGGGCAGATTATGCTAAGCTGTTTGAACCTTGCGATGTAGCCAGCGTTATCACCTTCGACTTGCTTGATTTTCCAAAATTCGTCTTCCAATTTCTGAATTTCGTGAGGAGGACAGTACTCTTTCTTTATGAGCTCTTTCAACTCATCCCAAGAGAGAGCGTAAGCTGCGGAGATCCCACGTTTGTTACGTTCGGCGGTCCACCAGTCGAGTGCTCGTGATTGAAATACTCCGGTAGCGCAAGTAGTACGGAAACTATTGGGACAACCACTTTGACGAAGGGTAACTTCGATAGAATCGAACCATTGAAGTAGTTGGGTCACACCTCCTTCACCCGTGAATTCCATCGGGTCACAGGCTTTGAAGTGTTTGTAAAGAAAAGCAGACTGCGACGCTTCCGTCTGGGAGTCTTCCGAGGCTCGAGAGTTGCTGAGAGAGTGCAATCGTGCGGCAATTTGAAGAATAAGCTTAACCACTTCCTTAGTCACAAGTGATGCAATCCTCTTATCGGCGCTTCGTTTGGCTCTTCTCCTAGCTACTCGTCTCGAGGTAGAGTTGTTGGAAGGCATCTAGACAGGAGAGACTTGGAATGAAATTCGATCATAATGATTTTTGAGTTTTGCGATGCGATTGAGCGCGTTCAAAACTTGATGCGATAGTATGTTAGTAATGCGAATCACATAGGAGCCACATAGGAGACACGAATTTCCACAACGACTTGTTTGTTTATACGTATATCTACATCTACATTTATATAATTGTAATTTGTAATCATACACATACAGGTCGATTTAGAATATGCGAGGACGCGTTGAGAAAGCGGGAGCGAAGACGATAGATTAGTTTTGTTGCGAACATTCGGGTTTTGTTATAGATTGCGATGGCTGTGCGAATTGTGTGCTTATAAAGCAGGGAGTGAAAATCGTGAAATCGATAAATCGATAAAGCGTAAAGTCTCAAAGCGTAAATTAGTTCCAACCGCTTGTAAGATCGGCGGTTCGTATGTTAGAGTGCCTTGGGTGTTTAGGCGTCGACTACCCAAGGTAACCCAACTATATTCGACGAGTTCGAGCATGCACGTTGGCCTAGAAGACTTCATGCTTCCACTGTGATGCAGCTCATGGCATTCGTCTTCCTAGTCATTGCGTGGCTCGAGTTATCATGATAGCCGAGTCCTTGGTGAGAGCTTTTGAAAACCAATTTAGGGAGTGGAACGGCTTATTAAGGTACGGGTTTCACCCCTGACTTAACAGCTTCGTTCCTAATTGTGGTTATGCTCTTCGAATAAATTCGTGAGTCCCACTATATTTCGAAATGGAGACTTTCGTCAAGATGTGGATGTCACTCCTAACTCGATGAAAGGTTCTCGTGCTAGAAAAATGCGCTGAGAGAGCAATCCTATCGAGAGTTCTTGGCTTTCACACCTGGTCTCGACTGGATCGCTCGGTTTCGTTATGCGAGTATTTTCGAAAATATGTGTATTGTGTCAGCCTTAGGAAAGGCTAAGTAGCATTTCAACCTTAGGAAAGGCTCCTTCGCGTGATGCTGTAGTATGCGGTGTTCACGCAAAGTTGTATCTTGTAGCAATTTTGATCGAGAGTATCAAGTAGGCCCGACACAAACCCTACTGGGTTCGTACGAGTCGGCCTGTTGGTGCTTAGACTATAGACTAGGTCAGTTTCTAAGACGTCGACCCGGACTAGGTCGAGTCTGACCTAATTCCCTATAGTTATGGCTCTGATACCAATCTGTCACACCCTAACCGATGGCGGAATCATCGGGGCGCGGCACTAGGCGAATCAGATTGCTCAAGAGAATCCATAACAACTATATTGCGATAATATTTAATACATTCGTTATCCCATACTAACAAATAATACAATCACGTAAGCTATCACAGATTTCTTGTCCTCTCGAACAATGCAAATCCGACAACCTAGATTTTAGTTGAGTTTCTAGACTTCCTAGCTTGATTTGATATAGTCTGCGATCTAACCTGCAACATATGTTAAAATATTTGTCAATACCAAAGTATTGGCGAGTATACATGTTTGAGATGTATAGCGTAATAGATAAAAAGCGTAGCGAATTTCCATATGCAAGGACGTAACATACGACATATATACTCACAAAGCTGATACTACCAACTAAGTCCTCAATGCTCGAATATGCGATGGCAAACTAGACCCCGTCGGGCGCAATAGTACTATACTAGTCGTGGTGGGACGTCGCGAGTATAAGCCCTAGCACATATGCAACTAGCATCACGTATTTCTATGCACATCAGTTATTCGCAAGTGATAATTCGATTGATTGGATAATTCGTTTGATAAGTTCGATTTGTTAGAAACATATGTTACACCCAAAATGCGATAAAAAGGGGTTCAAGTATACTCACAGTGCGTAATTGGCAAGTAAACACAACTTGATTGGATTGATTGAGAATGCGTCTGAGTTAGCCTGATCGATTGAGAGTGCGTTAAATGGTGACGAGCGAAACAGGTGACTAGTGGCCATCCGGTCGGATGGTCACTTGTTAGAAGAAGTTATTGGCCAGTGGCTATCCGGTCGGATGGCAATCCGGCCGGATGGCCATTCGTTTGAAATGATAAGGTTCAGTGGCTATCCGGTCGGATGGCAATCCGGCCGGATGGCCATTCGTTTGGATAATTGCGTGCTTAGTGACTATCCGATCGGATAAGTGTTGTCTAGGTCGAATCGCCATTCGATCGAATAAGTGTTGTCTGGGTCGAATCGCTATCCGATCGAATAAGTGTTGTCCGGGTCGAATCGCCATTCGATCGAATAAGTGTTGTCCGGGTCGAATCGCTATCCGATCGAATAAGTGTTGTCTGGGTCGAATCGCCATCCGATCGGATGACATGCTATCCGGTCGGATAACGCGTCTGTTTTAGCGTTCCGAACCATTGTTTTCGAGTGTTTTTGGATGGAATACATGCGGTTTTACTGGGACAGTGTAATCTCGCTTTAACAATTGAAATTCTATCAGTTCTGACCCGTTCTAACGGCCGGGAACCACCCCGTTCCATCAGATCTGGCCGTTCTTGACAGTTTCCCATTGTTAACTCGAAATCGCACAGTTCCATGGTTAAATACATAGATTTAGGTGAAATTTGTTATCAAAAACATGTGGAAATCACCCAGATCTGAGTTGTTTATGGTGGGATGAGGTCACAACTTGAAGTTCATATGAACTCTTGGTGACATCACCTTAAAACACCTCAAATCAGTAGATTTCACGGTTAGAATTTTGAGTTTCGAAAGACAGAATGATGTAGAATTGCGTATAGATCATAGAAGTACAAGTTTTAGGTTGGAATCTTACCGGAATCGCGAGGAATCGAGAGAAAAGGGTCCTGGAGCGTGCTTGGTCGAGTGGGAGCTGTCACATCACTTGAACAGTGGTGTGGCAGGCTATTTATAGGCAAAAAGGGAAGAAAGGAGTGACTGGGTCGGATGGCTATCCGTTCGGATAGCCCATCCGTTCGGATGGCAATCCGTTTGGAACTCCGGCGCAGTGAGTTTCTCTGTTTTTGATAGTTTCGATAGTTTTCGAAGTACGTGCTTCCTATAATTAACTTATATTGTTATTATATATATATATATATATATATATACATCACTAGGGGTCGTATTTACGTATCCATATTCCAAAGTTTCGATATAACAATTGGTTTTCGTTTCGAGTATGCGATTATTAGTGACGTTTCACGGCCATCAAGGAGGGTAGTATAGGTCCTTTCTTGATGTCATCGCGAACGTTATTGCGTGTTGTGCCACAATGACTGACAGGGTACCACTTACTCATATTGTTATCATCGTCACGACGACGGGAGCTATAGCACTCACCCGAGAGTCTTTGTTAGCGTTAATTGTCTGCGTTTCGACACATCACGGCCACCGAGGAGGGTAGAATAGGTCCTCACTCAATGTCATCGTGAGTGTTTAGTGTTTGTGATTGGTGTAGTATAGTGATATTGTATTTCGAAAATATGTGATTATCCTTCGAATAGTGATGTATGCGATATAGTTACATTATGATCCGAATCTCTGGTGCTAGGCGTAACGAGTATATTGAGTAGTAACAATGCACGAAAGTGCGGGTTGTTACATTATGCATTAAAATTTTCTAGATTTTGGAATTATGCTTTATTTTAATCCTAAATGTTAGCTGATAGACATTTTATGTGTTTTGATCAGTGGCAAAGGAATTCTAGTTAGCTGGTGTTACTTAGAGCTTGTGGTGGATGAAGGAAGTTGCACAAAGTCAAATGTTTTTGGAGTGTTTTTTTGCATGGGTGTAAAATTGGAGGATTCGATGATTTTTTTATGTTTTTTCTTTGTTAAATTGAATGCTTTAGACTACTGGGTCAAGATGGATTCTTTAGCTATTTATAAAACGGTTCATTGTTTGGTATATCCTTTTCATATATGTGTTTGTAAATCTCATGAATCAACAAACCGTCTTATTAGGCTTTAATATAATGCTTTATAAATATGACGGTCAATACACCGAAACCGTCTTATTAACACACCACAAACCGTCTTATTAGGCTTTAATATGACACTTTATATATATATATTAAATATGACGGTTAACAAACACAAACGTCATATTAGGCTTTAATATGGAACCCTAAAACATATCAAATATGACGGTCTATTGAAACGTCTTAAAAGGTTTTAATACCAAATATGACGGTAATGACCAAAAATGACGGTGTCTTTTAAGAGGCTTAATGTACCGTCATATTTGATTGAAAAACTATCAGATTAGATGTCTCTTTTTGTACTAGTGACAGAAGCCCGGACACGGCCCCGTGTCCACCCATCTTCTAGCTCTTTCTTCATTAAATGCAGTTTGTCTGCATTAGTTGACCACGCCCCCATGTCCGCTGGGCACGGCCCCGTGTGCAGAAGCGTATCTGTACTATCAAGATTTGCCTGGATTCTGCGAATCTTAGGGTTGACCACGGCCTCGTGTTCGCTGGGCACGCCCCCGTGTTGGGAAATAGAAGCTTCTACAACTTTGTATTTTCTGCAGACACTTGGGCACGCCCCCGTGTTCAATGAGCACCGGGCGTGTTCAGCCTTCTGTTGTTTTGTTTTTGCTTGGGAAGATGCTTTCGAGTGGTCCGGCATGCCACGTTTATTCCTTTTCTTGTATTATTGTTAGATTTGGCTGCATTTTTGCTTCTTTTGTTCATTTAAGCTCATTTACCCCTGAAAATACAAAAGGAAGACAAAAGCACACTTTTTCCAACATTAGTACTAAAAAATGGTTAATTTTATGTCTCATTTGATGTAATTTATATGTTGCATTTTACACACGTCAATCATTATGTTATGAATATGAAGTGTTTTTAGTTTGGCCCCTTAGCTATACTATGATGGAAAAACATCTAATAAATACAAATATCCAAGACCTCAAAGTCTTTGGACGTCTAATATGAACATGTCACACCCCGACTTTCCACGTGTCACCGGTGGGCCCGGTGGGGGAGTATCGTGACGTGGTTGGCAACATAATAGTCAAACAACACAATATATAATAATGCACAGCGGAAGCAAAAGATAAATATTATTACATTCCGAATATAAGGTAATATCCAGTATTACAACGGAAGGTAAAGGATCCACAGGCGGATCTTAAAACGTATCATTTGTTCAACAGACTTTAGACACCTAGGACTTTCAAGATTTCCTTATTAGCGCCCTGAGCTTCCAGCCAATTACGTTCAGTACCTGTCACTTAACCTTTTTGGAAAATACGTCAGTTTTCACTGGTAAATACACTCAACCGACTCATTTGAAAAGAGTTTAATAAAATTGGTTTGGATGCACTTGGCACAAAATATATATTGACACTTTGATTAAAATGCACAGAGGCAAAATTAATCTTTTTAACTTGGTTAAAATACTCAGAGGCAAAATTAACCTTTTTAACTTGGAACAATTATATTTATAACCTTGTATACAGGTTTACATGTTCGTTGTACGTTCAGGGCCCGATATAGAAACCGAGTCAGATTAACAGACACGCCACAAGTATAGGCCCACAAGAGAGTGGGATACCGTTTCCCTTAGGCAACTGTCAGGTGTATGCCTACACCCCGTGCGTAAGACGTGGCCATTTTATAACACAATGATGTCAAGGATATCCGGGACATGGTCATTAACCCCTAAGGCTTTTATTTCAAACAATACAGATTAAACCGGGTTACCTCAATAATTTAACCTTCATTAAGATTAAATATTCAATACCCGACCAAGCGGTATCATTATACCGTATTCCAAGCCCGTATAGGGAAAATAAGTTAAGAGTATTTACGGTATCGTTATACCGTATTTCAAGCCCGTATTGGGAAAATAGGTTAAAAGTATTTACGGTATCATTATACCGTATTTCAAGCCCGTGTTGGGAAAATAGATTAAGAGTATTTACCTGAGCTAGCTCCTGTCTTAAATAGCAAGAATCTAATAACTCAGCCGTAGTCACTTAAGTAAGCGTAGGTACAATTTACCGGAAAGCTCTAGTCTGGAATGATGGTATAAATAATTAATTAGAATGCTAACGGGTCTTTAATTAAGCCTAAGCTTAGACCGGTTAGTCTTAAGGAAATATACGGTTCAAACGCATGATTAAGCGAAGACCGGAAAAGAATGTGATTTAAACCCGACATGTTCAGAGACTTGTCTTATATGGGTAATTCATACACATTCTGGACTTTGAGATAAAACCGATAGGGTTTGACCCATTTCGGCTAATCTATGTAAACTTGTTACATAAACCGAACCGTACGCGTAAGAAGCGTGACGGGTATTCATTTGAGCCATCTACAGGTTTCCTAAGTTAATTATGCCTCAAATATGTTGTGACATCAGTAAGATGTCTTTCATTATGCCCGAAACGAATTTAAACACAAACTATGCCCCGTAGGGGTAGTTTGGTCATTTTAAAGGTTGTAAAAGAGTTTAAATGTTTAACTGAGTTACAGGTCTGATGTAAACAGCAAACATACTCAATTTGATGAGTTATAACAGTAGGCTAAAGCATATATGTGAAATTTATCATCTTTAACCAAACTATGCCTCGTAGGGGTATTTTGGTAATTTCACATAAGCCGAAAAACTCAAAAACGAAGTCTGAGTTAATCAACCTTTGCTTACTGTTAACATATCATAATTTGCCTCATATATCAGTAGGTATCAACCCGGTTATGTCCAATATGATTTTAAGACATACTATGCGTTAAAAACGCTAATTATGGCGATTAAAGGCCATTTCCGGGTTCGATACTTAAATCTGATATTTTTATATTCCCATAAGGCTTAAAATAATTTATTTATCATATGTGATCAGTAGAAAAAGGTTTGGAGTCGTTTCGATAAGTAAAACTCATTTTATGGCCCGTAAGGGCAAAACCGACAATTACTGAGTTAAGCCTACGACTACGAGTTATGCTCAGCCTAAAATTAATTAAAAATCTTTAAAAATCCTAAAATAATATATCATATCAGTGGGTAAAATATTTGATACCAAAAAGTCGGCTTAACTAGGCTATACGCTAATTACGCCGTTTTATTAACATAAAGCATTAATTTTGCGATATTGAGCATATCTCTTAATCTACAAGTCAAACTGATGTCAAACTTTGCATACAAGTTTATATATCAGTAACTAAGGTTTCTACACTTTTACATTTTCATAAATCTCGTTTTAAGGCAATAAGGGCATAATGGTCAACATATGAGCAATTAACGGAATCATGCGTATTAATCGGATAACTAATGAACCGAGGTGTATAATCACAGAGGGTTATACTAGCATGTAACCTGGTCCAAATGAAGCTCTAAGGTATTTCTAAAACATACCTGAACGGGTCAGAATTGAAGTCAAAGCAAAAGTCAAAGCTTTGCGACTTTCGGTTCCGAACCGGGTCTAAACAGGAAATAGTCGGGTCGAACATGTTTGGACATGTTCTTACACTTATTACTAAGTTATAACAATGATCAAACAGGTTGCATATGTTCTAAATAGCTAATTATGCATAAATGACATTTTAAGCATTATGTTGACTTTTTGACTAAAGGTTTGACCCGACATTTGACCTGGTTAGGATGGTGATCAGGGGAAACCCTTTTGGGGTTTTATTACCCTCATAAATACCAACCTATAACTACTTTTAATTCGAGATATGACTGAGCCATTAAAGACTAATCTCGAAGTCAAACCGTAATTACGACGGTTTGACTTTTAGCTAATTAACTAAGCTAAAAGCAATTAGAGAAGGACAAGAATACTTACTGAGGTCCTATGCACGAGATATGATCACTAGGAAGCAAGCTTGAGCTCCAGAATCAATCCAAGAGTGCAGGAGAAGTTGTGAGGAAAATGTGAAACTTTGGAGGCCTTTTATACTTGTTCAAACACCACAACTAGTTGACAACAAGGTCTATTATCCATCCACAACTGATTAACACTTGTCACTAGAGCCTAGGGATGTCTAGGGGTCGTTTACAAGTGAGAAAAACCGGCATAGTGGGTTAAAATTGCACAAAACAGGCAACAACCCGTTTTTTGGAGCTGGGGACACCCCTGCGCATCGTAGGGGTCTTAGGCCTACGGTGCGCAGGCCTTCATCAGATGCTGAAAAGTTGTTGTTTGTTGGTGCTTCGAAAGGGCAACCTATTTTCCGAGTTTGGGGCATTGTTTTATCACTTTGGGGCCTCCAATATTGGTCTTTAACTATTGGATACCCTACCATTTGAGTTTGTTTGCTTTAGATCCAAAAACAAAACCCGAAAACAAAGGTTTACTATTCTTTTCTTCGTGAGATCATAACATGCTTTTGCAAGTCCATTATTGTGAACCCATTTCTGAATTTAGACTTAATAGATGTTTGTTATATAAAAACTTGGGTCTTGGGATTTATAACTGAGGTCGTTCAGAGGTAACAATTTAACATGACGCCACTTTAAATCCTACCGAAACATCTCTATTAAATCCGGGTTTACAACGCGTTTTGTCTTACATGACACGTGGCGTTTTATTATTGAACCCGAAATTTCTGAGGTGTTACAGAACAAGTATAATTTTTTCATGGTATTTAGTCTTGTTCTAAATATCCCATCTTATAAATGCATATTGACGAAGATGTGCGTTAGGTTGACTCTAGATGTAGACATCCAAATTGAGGTCTTCTATGTTGTGTGTAAAACCAACCCATCTTATAAATTCATATTGACGAAGATGTGTATTAGGTTGACTCTAGATGTAGATATCCAAATTGAGGTCTATTATGTTGTGTGTAAAACCAGTAGCACATTAAAAGGCATTGGAAGAAAATTTAATGTATCTTTAACTCATGTTAATAGCATGTATTTATTATATATCTTTAGCTTATGTTAATAGCATGTATTTGTTAAGTAGGCAAAATGCACCAATGAGTGACCAATGGCCATTTGGTCGAGCGGTAGTCCAATGCCCCAATGGCTTTCATTAATGGAATTTGTGGGTTGGAGTCTCGCCTAAAGCAATTTGCTCTCAGATGAGCTAAGGGTGCGTTTGTTTTGAAGGAATTAGATGGAATTTAAGAGAATTGGAATTTGAATTCCAACTCTTAAGATGTTTGGTTCACAGAATTTGATGTAATTGGAATCCCAATTGCAATCTTCATGTGTTTGGTTGACCATGAAATTGGAATTGGAATTAGGCATGAATTCCTTCAAATTCCTTTAACTAAAGGAAGATAAAATCAGTCCTATATGTGAAGTAATTGAAGTATATTCATTGGAATCTTCGACCGTTTCGACCCGCACCGTTTCAACCCGTACCGTTTCGATCCGAACCGTTTCGACCCGTACCGTTTCGACGTGAACAGTTTCGACCCGTAACGTTTTGACGCGTACCGTTTCGAATCGAACCGTTTCGACGCGTACCGTTTCGAATCAAACCGTTTCGACCCGTCCCTTTTCGACACGTACCGTTTCGAAGCGAACCGTTTCGACCTCTACCATTTCGAATCGAACCGTTTCGACGCGTACCTTTTCGACGCGAACCGTGTTGACGCGAACCACTTCGACCCGAACCGCTTCGACGCGAACCGTTTTGACCGGTACCGTTTCTACCCGAACTGGTGGTTGTGGATGCCGGGGTGATGGATTCCAATTCATTTGACAACCAAACACAACGAAAATGGAATTGAGATTCCAATTCCAACAATTTCCAATTCCAATTGGAATGTTTAAATTCCAAATCATTCCGCAAACCAAACACCCCCTAAGGGTTTTTCTAGATATGGGTTTCCTCTTGGGCAGGTGGCAGGGTCATCACGTTCTGTTTTTCTGACAAAATGGTGATTCATTTGTCAGTGTGATCCATGTTGTGTTACATGGGTCTTTACTGTTAAAAAAAGTTGGGTGTGCACTTGCTAATGCCAAACGATGTTTATTTGAAATAAGCTACAAAGTAGTTCAACTATTTACATGTTTGAGAAAAGTTATATTATTGCAACTTATATTTGAAATTAGTTACAAAACACTTTATATGCCATGTGCCATGTAGACTACAATTACAAGAAGATGCCATGTGAGTGTTTTTGAAACATACGTAAACATTTTGTAACCTGGTTGCTAAAATTGGTATTAAAATCTAAGAATTGGTTTGTATAAACGCATTATTTAAAGTTGTGGTGAATATTATCTTTAAGACATATATGGTACGCGAGGAACCAACAAATTTTCGAGGGGAAGTTCATATGGGTTCAAGACTTGGTCTAGCAAATCAAAGAAGACTCCTACTTGTGGTTAAAACATCGTTCGAAACTTCCAGCAGTGTCGTGGGAGAGTTGGTTAGATTTTGATGTTTCGGGTCTTTTGTAATCTGTTTTTTGTCGTCTCCCATCTTTTGTAAGCTTTCCAGCAGCTTGCTAAAAAAACATATTCATATACCCTGCAACTTCCTACTTTCTCCATCGCCATCACCAGAAAAAATTACCCAGTCAATCAATTTGTTTCTTCTATTTTAACAGGCAGCGCTGTCAAAATTTTCCGGGGGCGTTCGGGATTTTCACCGTAACGCATAACATTAAGGGGTCGTTTGATTCGCAAAATCCTTTGGAACTAGGATGGTATTGGAATTAATTCCTTTAATACCGTTATTTATATAATGTTAAAATCGATATGAAAATTTAAGTTGTTTGTATAAAATATAAACACATAAATTTAATTTAATGTTGTTTGTTTTAAAGGGTTAAAGAGAGTTGTGGTCATGTGAATTGTGAAGCGTGAACACTTTTTTACACCATCACCAATGCAACCTGATAAATGAATTCATAAACGTGCCTAGTCAGTTGTCATACCATATTTTCATAAATAACTAAAAATAAACATTTTCTCTCCAATCCTATAAACATCTTTACCAATACTTATATTTCCACATCATCGCCACTTTTACATTTATTTTTAATAAATAAGTTATATCTATCAATATACATTTTTTTTATTTTCGCATTATTTATATCAAAAGTTATAAAAACAAAACATTAAACTTCTAAACACAAATATTAATATATAC
This sequence comes from Helianthus tuberosus, assembly GCA_030545235.1. Classification (NCBI taxonomy): domain Eukaryota; kingdom Viridiplantae; phylum Streptophyta; class Magnoliopsida; order Asterales; family Asteraceae; genus Helianthus; species Helianthus tuberosus. Next base: position 8,583,616 of record CM060358.1, read on the forward strand.
GTATCTTAAACCTTTATATTATTTTTTTTATTAAAGTAGCATTAATAAACTTATGTTTTAAAATAAAAACATTACAATTTTTTTGTTATTGTGTCCAATTACTATATTTGAAATGAAAAAAATAATAATATACAAGTCACTAAAGCTAATAGTGTACAACTTATTTATGCATATCAAAATAAATTATAACTAGAAAAGAATAAAATAAATACAAAACAAACATAGTGTCCACCATCCCACCAAATACACCATTCTTCTCCAAGAACATTCTACTCAAATGCAAACCCATTCCATGCATTCCTTCTCAAGTACTAAGTCCACATAAGCCAAACGCAAGCTAAATTAGGGTTTAATTGCAATTTCTCAAACTAGGGATAAAGTTTCTCTTATTATTTAAACTTCAACCGGTCCAAGATCCAACGTAAACCCTAAAAAATCAAACGCTTACTTCTTTTCTTTTGCTTCTGGTAGTCCACCAATAGCACTACGGGTTTGCATCCACGCACCTAATGGTCAAACCGTTCCCTTCTCGCGCCCCTAGAGAATTTCACGTCTCCACCTGTGCCCCCTCTAACTTGGCACCTGTTAGCATCCCGCAACACTCAACCTTAGCGGGGTGTGAAATGTGAAAAAAATGTGTGCCTACTTCGTCTGTTTTTTTTCACCTTTCACATGAACACAACACATGTTCTAAAATATGGAAAAATATGAAGTTTTGTATATCACCACATGTTGTAATGCTAAGGGACCAGTGAAAAATGTTTAAATCGTTAAATTAGTTATTATAATTCTTTGAGTTTGCTATTAATATAATCACCAGAAGTTGCGTGAAATATAAGTCTAGGTATCTTCTCTTATTCATAAGTACTCCAACTACAATGCTAGCTAAATCGAGATCAATGGCCTAGGAAGTTAATGTCACACATGTTGTTGTAAATTTTAGTGTTATCAAGTTATTTTGGGTAATTGAAATGTACTTGAAGATCAACTCGGAAATCCTAACAAAAAACCTCTATGCTTATAAGGGGTTCCAATGAGACGTCGCCCCATTCGAAGGTGTGGTAGATCAAGGGTAGCTCATATAGGGGTCCAAGGGGCAACACCCAGGCTAAGGTCGTGTTGAAGATTAAATCTACATGGATTAAAGAAAAGTTGGTGGCTTAGATTTGACTACACACAACGTTTACAACACAAGATGACAAGAAAAAAACCAATATGTTCATTTTCACGGTTGATACATCGAATTCAGCTTCGACCACGGTTCATCAACCTCAGCTTCAACCATAGAATGGGACAAATTCTCGTTATTTGGTATATTGGTCTTGTGTCTGTCTATAAATAAAAGCTATCCCCAACCTTTTTACAAACCCTTTTTGTTCTAAACATTTTCAAATACATATCAAGTAGATCTTTCGCTCATTCCTCTCGTATTATCATATCATTTGAGAAACTCAAAGATCAAGAGCAAGAAAAACAAAAAAAAAAAGGTAGAAGACTATGTGCTACAAATACTTATAATTTATCTCTCTTGTATTTTATAATCACCACAATCATTTAGAGATTTGTATTGGGTGATTATCATTCTGTAAAAGTGAGAAGAGAGTTTGGTGATCACTACCATACTTAGTGGGGCACATTTTAAGGTGATCATTTCCTTGTAAAGAGTGAGACGAGTTGTAACACCTCGTAAAATCACGACCAATGATGTATTGACACGTGTACTAAATCCTAATGAAGTCAAACGTTGACTATAAAGGACTATTTTTTGCGAAAAATCAAAAACTTTGAATGCGAAAGGACTAAAAGTGTCAACATGCCTAAACTAAGCCTCTGAATGACGTTACACGATATTCATATTCACAAGTGAGCCACTCTTTGGTCGAGAGGAGCCGTTTGCATAATTATGTGAAAGTTTACGCGTTGAAGGGTTAAAAGCGTCAACATGTTAATTCTTACCTCCGAGTAACCTTTTAACAAATCAGGAGCTTCATGATAATTGATTACACTCTCGGGAATACCCAATATTGGCCATCTAAGGCTTTTGTGCCTATAAGTGACGTTACGCGCAACTTTGCAAATTAAAAGGGTTAAAAGCGTCAATATGTTTATTTATACCTCTGAATGACCTTTTAACGAACCCAAAGTATTATGAAATGCAATCATACTCTTGAGAATGCTTAATATGGATTACATAGGACTTTGATGCTATTAAACGATGATACGCGCAAGTTTGCGCGTTAGAGGGACCAAAAGCGTCACCTTTTAAATCTACGCCTTTGGGTGACCATTTAAGCGAACGGGAGCGTCATAATATTTAAGCACATGCTAGGGAATACTCAATATGGACCACGAAAGGGTTAGATATCGTTAAACGATATTACGCGCTACTTTGTGCGATTAAGGGACTAAAAGCGACGACTAGCGAAACTACGTCTTTGAATGGCCTCTTGAGCAAACCGGGAACTTCGTGAAGTTCTGTCATCCTTCCGAGTATGCCGAAGTGGGCCACTAACATTTTTAAACTCATATTATCATATATATATATATATATATAAGTTATGTGCTAATTACGGCAACTTCGGAAAGTTGTTTATGCATAAAAACTCATGAGGACCTTTCATGCCATAACCTTAATCTGCATCTGATGTGAGCCAAGAACCGAGAGTCCATTGGGCTGTCCCTTTTGCGGGTCATTTACAACAGCAAAAACAGCTGATATAACTGTTTCGCGCGCAAATATGGAACGCAGGGACTAAAACTGTACATCTGCCAAGTTTCGCTGATCTGGGCCATTACTGACGGGCCGCGACCGCTGGGCTGCAGGCCTTCGTGGGCCGTGAGCTCTCAAAACCTGCAGATTGTTTTTATCAGTTGCTGATTTTCTGGTTTTAATGGTTTCCTTTGCTTGTTTTTCCACAACAAAACCATTTTAATGAAACCATGGACCTGTTATACTGTTTTTAAAACCAGATTACACCTGTGATCATCCTATGGATTCACTAAACACTTGTCAAAATCTGGTTCAATTCAAAAAACTATAAATAGGGGTTGATCTTCATTTAAGCAACTCGCACCTTCAATTCAAATCTGGCTCTCTCTCAATTCTAAGAGGATCCTGAACATTTTTGGGAACCTCCTTCAGTCCATAGGACCATTTGTAAGTGTCCTTTCATGACTAGTTTATTTAATTTGGCTTTTAGAGCCAAAAAGTTAAGCGTTTTCAGTAAACGCTTTGACTTTTAGCTAGACCGTAAATGGTCAAGCCATTGTTCGCAACGAACATGGCTACGTGATCGTAATTAGATAGGTGTTAAACTCTTAAAAGGGCACCTCCTAATTATCACGTTATCTCAGTCAATTGTCAGGTCAATGCAACTAGTCAAAAAGTCAAAACAATCAATTTTTCGAAATATAATTAAAACTGATAATGTTGAAGCTATAAAATCAGTTTTGTCACTTTAATAACTTGGTAAATATTAATTGAACATATCTAGGCATGTTCAACCCAACAATTACGAGCATTTGGCTCGGTTCGCAACCGAAAGTCGCAAAAGTAGACTTTTGCTTTGACTTTCAGTTCTGACCCGAATTAGCTTAGTTTAGTTATGCCTTAGGGTTCCTTTGTGACCATATTATATGTTAGTATAACCCTCTGAGGTCATACTACATGATCCATTAGAAATTAGAGTTCATATACATGTTTCCGTTATTTGCTTAGAAGTTGACTATTATGCCCTTATGTTATAAAAACGAGATTTTTGAAAATGTGAGAGGACAAAAAGTTTTATTACTGATATTTAAACATGTCACAAAAATTTGACATCATTTTCTGGTCCCAAACAAAAGTTATGCAAGATAGCGTAAAATGAAACTTTTTGTTAATTAAATGACATATTTAGCATAAATCATATTTAAACCCTAATTTTGGCACCAAACTCATTACCTACTATTTTGATATAATTTTTAGAATATTTGTGCCATGTGCATTCAAATCAATTTTCATAAATGTTTTCAAAAGAGTCGGTTAATTCAAGTGTAAACTGACGTATTTTCAAAAAGATTAAGTTGCAGGTACTACGCGAAATGGGCTAGAAGCTCCTGAGTATTAGTTAAAGAGTCTTGCTAGCTCTTAATACTTGAAGTCTATCGAACAATATTTACCTTATGTTTTAAGATCCGCATGTGGATTCCACTCACAACCGTTTGTATAATATTTTATTATACTTTGCAATTCGGTTTGTATTATTATTTACTTCCAAGACTTCCGCTATGCAATAAACTGTGATTATTTGACTATGATGATAACAACTACGTCACGATACTCCCCACCGGTAATGCATGGAAATATCAGGGTGTGACACGAGTGCATGTTGTAAAGACCACTATCTTGGCATAGTGAGCCGAAGAAGGTGATCAGTACCTTTGGTTAGTGTTACGAAGAAGTGACTGGTTTGAAAAGTGCGACGAGTGCGTATTGTAAGTGAGTTGAAGAAGGTGACCACTACCTTTTTTTTTTGGGAGACGTAGAGATGTGATCACTACCTCTTGAGATTGGTGAGACAAAGAAGTTGATCACTACCTTGATATAGTGAGACGAATAAGTTGATCATTACCTTAGCTTAATGAGACGTTATTAGGTGATCACTACCTTGCCTTGTGAAATGCTGGTATCAGAGTTCTCTTCCATTTAAGATAAACGCCTAGCCAATGAGCTAATGGTAGAGTGGTAAGGGAGAGACCTGTTGTTCCAAGTGACCCAGGTTTGGTTCCTGCCCCCTCCATTAGTTTTGATGGCATCTGGTGATAATGGGAGACTATGTGAGTAGACGGCGATCACTAGTTCGATCCTTGAACTAAATGGGTTTTACACTTTTACCTCACTGCACTATTGTGCCTTCGGGCGAGTGTTCATAGGCTTCGCCCCTAGCTGAGGGTATTCCCCGGTTCGGAGGCAAGTGTATCCCAACGTGGTGACTTCGCCAGTAGCCCATTTGAAGGATTCGTTGGCCATTCAAAAAAAAAAAAAAAAGAGAGAAACGCCTAGTGGAGCAAATTCTGTATTAAAAATTGGGGGATGACGTAGAGTGTATTTGTTAACATCCACTTGAATCTCTATAAATCGGTTGTGTATATCTTTTCTTAAACTTTTTACATACTATACAACAACAGATGATCTTCCTACTTGGTCTTTAACTTTAAATTAATCCCAAGAAATTTTTAAGAAAACTATTAACACCCCTATAGTTTTATAGAATTGGTATCAAAGCATAACAACATTTTTTTTAAAACATTGAGATCAAACTAAATATATAAAGGGGTTTTCAAATTACAGGCAACCTTTGTTTGAAAACGAATCCTTTTGTTTTTGGAAACAACGGTTTGAAACATATGTTAAAGCTAAAGATATGGATCTTTGGGATATTACAGAAGATGGTGATTTTTATGAAAAAAAAAAATGATTTCTAAAAGTTCATTTATACTTTATGATGTTTTGCCTAGAAATGAGTATGAAAAACCTTTTTATGTAAAACCGCAAATTATGTATAATAATAATTGGCTACGGATGATGAAGACATGGGGAAATCTATTTTTGTAGAAAATGGTGTAGGGTTGTGTTTATCTTTTGTGGTATTGTAGTTGTGGGCTTCGGTTCAATTAAGAACCACCACGAGTTGTGAGAATCATAAGAACTCTTACTTCTCGAACGAGTTGGCTCCCAATTTTTTGCACAAACGTAGATGAAAAAATTGTAAACACATGAAAAAAAAAAAACAAAAAAAAAAAAGTGTCGAGTCGGTAGCTTTGCCTGATGTAAGTTTTGTTTACGCGTTGATGTAAATTTTGTTACGGCGATGAATTTTTTACACCTCAAATATATTTGTGAATGCGGCATTTTTTTTTTGCTGAAACAAGTGATTTTTTTAAGATTTTTGAGATTTTTTTTTTGGAAAAACCTTTAGGAAGGCCTAGTCCTCATAGTTATCATCTTAACACTGTAGTTGTGAATGTGTATATGTATCACTACTACAAAATATGGCAACTGCCACCATAATTTGCTACCGATTAAGATAGTAGCAAAATAAGAAACAACTTTCCACGAGAAGTTATTTTTGGTTGCAAATTAGAGCATCCATAATAGATGTATGTTGATATTTTTAAGGAGAGAGAAATGTGAGGTGGATGAGAGAGGGTGTGAGGTGGAGGAGAGAAGGTGTGGTCGTGTATGTAGAGAAAAACATGTATTTGAGGAGAGAGAAATGTGTTGTGAGAGGGAGGAAGAAAAAGAGGAGAGAAGAGAGAGAGTGTTGTTTTTGGATGATAATATGGAGCAAGAGAGAGAATGTGTGTGATTGGTGGGACATTGCCAACTTGGCACAATAAAAACATCAAAAAACGCCTCTTCCCTTGTTGGGGATGGTCTTACACTATGTTCCCTAGCCTCATTTAACAAGGGGAGGGGAAGGAAAATTTTCTCTCCTAATCTCTCCAATTTGGGAGGATGAATATATGATCATATTTTCTTCCATTTTCTCTCATATTCCCTCCCCTCCCCCTGTTAAATGAAACCCGAAAACATGATTTTTTATATTTTCATCTCTTTTCCCTTTCCCTATTAAATGAGACTCGGCAACATATGAATACTTAATTTACCCTTAGGCCATCCGTAGTCATAAAGCCCCTTGTGGGGCGTTATGCGACACGTGTCGTGCCACGTCACACGGGGGCTTTATGGGGCGTTATATCACTAGAGCCCGTAGTCATAAAGCCCCTACCCATCATTACCTATTTAATAATTTTCAATTTTATTAATTAATATAAAAAAGCATGCTTGTTTGTGATTGGTCCATTTTTCAAAATCATCCCCCCATCCGGCGTTATATATATAGCGCTAGCCACCCATTTTTATCTCATAAAGCCCCTCCGTAATGGTGTTTGGGCGTTATAGGGGCTTTATGGCGTTATATGGAGCCCCACTACACATAACCTTATAAAACATCCCACGCGTGGCTCACCTCATACCTCTTCCTTTTCTTCTGCTCATCTCCTCAAAATAGCTCTGTGAACTTCTATCAAATCGTAAACCCTAGATTCATCTCCAATTCTTCTCTCCTCACACTTCGATCAAATGGTTAATCAAATCCAAACCTAGATTCATCGATTCACCCGTCAATCTAGACCCTAGTTTATACAATTCAATCGTCAATCTAAACCCTAGGTTAGGCAATTCAATCGTCAAAAGATTCAGCAGCAAAACTCAATCAATTCAGAGATGTGAATAATACTTCAGAGCAAAACTCCGACGACTGTTCCAGAACACATAATAGGCCTGTAATTCGTGATCTCAGGTATGATTATCTTCTCAATTTGTGATTTTTGTGATCAGTTATAATGTTGATTCGATTGTGCCTTTTGTAACGATTGGTAGGAACATATTATAGGCCTGTAATTTGTTTATTTATTTAATAAACAAACAAACATGAACAGTCGACTTGGTTAATTACTCAACTGGCTCTCAATTTGCTTGAGAGGAAGGCGAAGAGGCGTGCTGCTGATAAGAGTGAGGGGAAGTTTAGTGCTGAAGATGTTGCTGCTGGTGCGTCTCTTCAAGAGATCGATTAGGTTTTCATTTATGTTTTCTTAAGTTTTGGTTATCGTTTTACAGAGCTTAATGCTTTTACTCTACTTTTGTTATGACCTTTATTTTGAATGGATTCTGTTTGATATATTATGCTTTGCTTATGTGTTTGTTTGAAGATGATTTTACCATTATGATTTGTAGTTATATTATATAATTTAAGGTGCTATTTAATTAGCTAGAACATGGATCTATGGCTAACAGACAAGAGTATATGGTTTCTTGTAGCAAAACTGTTAGATTTTATGGATATGGAGTTTAGACAACAAGTCTTGATACAATTATAATCTTTGGGATTTAAGTCAGGTTGATAATGTTGCATATAAGAAGTCAATTGGATTGTTTGTATCAACGGCCTTAGCGATCTTGTGTTTGAGGTTTATTTTGTTCTGTTCGGTAATGAAACTTGAACAACAGACATTAAACATGTCGCTAGTGCAGTATGATATTGCAGTCTCTTCTTGTGCTGGTTCTAGATGATTAATAGTATGTTTATGTTGACATATATATAGGTTTTGATCTTTTAGTGCCTGAAGTTTTTTTATGTGAAAGCTATCCAGTAGCATATAGTACACTGCTCTATGATACTGCAGCCTCTTCCTATACTGATTCATATATCTTTTACAATATGATTTAACATGTTTACAACTTGGTTACCACCCCGTTGGCTTGTTTGATATGTTAATGAGCTAAGCACATTGTGCTAAGGTTACATGATGTTAAGCGTGTGTCAATGCTTGGTTGTTTTATTCAATAAATGGGTCAAAGACTAGCATGTAAAGTAGCAACCATTCTTTTTGACACGAGTTCAAAGAGCGCCTTCGGTTTTAGCACGGGTCAATGGTGTAGTGATTTCATTATGAGTAATTGGTTTGTAGTGATTTCCATCTCCAGGTACTCTCTCTCTCTCTCTCTCTCTCTCATATTCAACCGTTTTCTCTCTCTAAACATATCTAATCGTGTTTATTGATTTGCTCAGGCACCGAAGATGGAGTTTTGGAGACGAAATTGAAAAATCAACGAAGAAACACCAGCAATTTCGCCTACCGAGTTCGAGATCACGGTAAAATCTCAATCATAGATAGATTCCAGAGGTTTAATTGAGCTGTAGAAACTCTTTTTAAGATGATAACCACAAACTGCCGGATCTTCAACTTTTAAACAGGTGCCGAAAGTTTTTAGGAAAAAAAATTAGGGGGCAAGAGTTGATACATATAAAAGCTTTGGTAAAATTTACAATTGGAAGCGAACAAACAGAGGGAAATAGAGCATCAAAAACAATTTTTGAGATAATAAGCACAAATTGTTAGCTTAAGTTTATGAAACTGCCGGCCTGCCGCTCAAATTGACATCTAGGGCTAGTTTCTCTATTAAAAATCGATTTGAGCATCAGAAACGTTTTTTGAGATAATCATTAATTTCTAGCTAATGATTATGAAATTACTTCTCAAATGGTCATTTAGGGCTAGTTTTTCAATCACAGATCGATTTGAGCATCGGTTTGAGATGTAACCACAAATTATTAGCTAATGTGCGTTCTCAAATTGATATTTAGGGCTAGTTTGTTGAGATCTTTTGTGTAATATTGTGAATTTGTAGTTGCTATAAAAAGATGACTTATTCGTTTTGCTCACGGTCAACATACTATTTTTTTTCGATGGCTTTATATTTATATTTGTTCAGTTTCCACAAGTTTTATATTATCTTGTCTTCACCTTTGCTAGATGCTACAAGAACCATAGTTTGAAAATGGCTTTTGATATTGCTCTGCTAATCCAACTGTAGACTTGAATATGCAATGTAAATCTTTTGGTTTTTTACTTTGTGTGGCAGAACCAAACTTGCTTACGGTCTTCTTTCTAGTAGATATTCCGTTCCGGTTGTGCACGTATGTTTAGGACTATGACTTATGGTTTTGCATTTCATTTCTCTTATTGTGATTTTAATCTCATGTGTTTACTCTTCAAAATGATGACATGGCAAATGTTGTGGACCCGTCTCCCAAGTGCTGTAAGTTTTGTGATCGAATTTCTATCTCTGCAGCTTCATGTGTTTTCTCATATATTGTTGAAACTTGGAGTATCTACTAACAGATAACCTTTTTAATTTTCTAGAAACAAGAAGGTATTCGTCCCAGAATGTTTAAGGTTGTAACTGCAGCCATCACCCTGAGTTTTCAACCATGCGTCAGCAGGTACGTTAATCATTTTCCAACGTATTTTGTTCTCTTTCGGCTCTATCATTTTCCAACGTATTTTGTTTTCTTTCGGCTCTACTAATTTTGAAACATGACAATACTAAGTTAGCTTGTTCTTTCAGCGAAATAAATGTTGGATTTTTCTATTCAAATGCTGGGCAAAGAGAAGCAATGTTTGCTGCAGGGAAGCGTGCAGTTGATTAAAGAGTGAAAAAGTTAGCTTGTATGATTCACTACAAAAGTGCGGTTCCAACATATTTGATGTTTTGATTTACATGTTTTAATTTGGGATATTTGATGTTCGATTTGGATGTTTTATTACTAGGAACATTGGATATTTGTTATGATTTTCAAATTTCATAGATGGTTACATTTTTAAGTTCTTATGGTAGGTATAAAATAGATATAAAGTAGCAAGTATAATAAATAAATGTCAAAATGGTGATAAAAAGGTCGCAAACAAACAGAAAGCGGTAGCAAAATGGTGACAAACAAATGGAAACGGTGGCAAAATGGTGACAAAAAGTTGTAGCAAAGCAGTAGCAAACAAATGGTAGCGGTAGCAAAAAACAAAGCCGTGGCAAAGGGCAATTGCTACGTGTGTTTTTTCTACCGAAAATTTGGTGGCAAAACGGTAGCAAAAGGGCTTTTGCCACCGTTTTGCGACCGAAAATGCGGTAGCAAAAACCCAACTCTCTGGTAGTGTATTGGATTGAAAAAGAAAAAAAAACAATATAGCGGTTTTTTGAGCCGTTGCCCAACGGCCTAATTGGTTGTGTAAAACCAGTAACACAGGCATTACAAGAAAATTTAATGTATCTTTAGCTCATGTTAGTAGCATGTATTTATTAAATATCTTTAGCTTATGTAAACAACATGTATTTGTTAAGCAGGCAAAATGCACGAACATGTGGTGACCAAAGGCCATTTGGTCCGGCATAGCCCCATGGCTTTCCTTATGGGTGGTTATAGTTTGGAGTCTCACATAGTACAATTTGCTCCTTGTTGAGCTAGGAAGTTTTTCCGGATGTGGGTTTCCTCTTTGGCTGATCACCACGTTCTGTTCTTCGGGCAAAAGGGTGATTCATTTGTCAGGTGATCCAAGGGATCTCGGTGTCTCAGGTCTTTATTGTTAAAAGAAAAAAAGTTGGGTGTACACTTGCTAATGCCAAACAATGTTTATGTGAAATAAGCTACACATTAGTGCAACTATTTACATGTTTGAAAAAAGTTATATTATTGCAACTTATATTTAAAATTAGGGGTCAAGTTATTCTCAAAAGCTCATAATTGTAAGAAGTGCAAGAAGAATTTATAGAGTGACAAGTGTCCAATAACCTAAAATTAAACCCACTACATCACCGTCCAAAACCTACACACCCACCCCCACCCAAAAACCTACCCCCCCCACCCCCCAAAATCCTAAAAAAAAAAAACTAAACACCCACCCCACCCAAAAACCTAAACCCCCACCCCTCGGCAAAATAATAATAATAATAATAAATAAATTTTTGGAGGGGGGGGGGGGGTGGCTGATAGGGGAGGGGGTGGGGGTTTAGGTTTTTGGGTGGTGGTGGATGTTAAATTTTTTTTTTTTTTTTTTTTTTTTTTGTAGTGGGTTTTTTTAGGAGCTTTTGTACCCTTCTTACAATTAGAATCCTTTGTATTTGATCATAATCCTTAAAATTAGTTACAAAACACGTTATATGCCATGTAGACTACAATTACAAATAAGATGCCATGTGAGTGTTTTTGAAACATACGTAAACATTTTGTAACCTGTTTGCTAAAATTGGTACTAAAATCTAAGAATTGGTTTGTATAAACGCATTATTTAAAGTTGTTTGCTTTACATTTTGCCGTTCAAAAAAAAAATTAAAGTTGTTTGTTAAAACCTGGAAAAAAATGTGAAGTTTTGTAATTCAACACGTGGCTTAATATTGGATGTGTTGCCATTTTTAGTGATATTGTTTCCAATTGGTAACGAGATATTAATTACACAGTGTAGTAGTGTGGGTATTGTGTTTCCTATAAACAGCCATATTTTGCATGTATTCTGTTAAAACCACACTTTTTAGTTTTGATATAATGTGAAGGGATCAGTGAAAAAGATTGAATATTTAAGTAATTAAATGTGGTTATAATGCTTTAACTTTACTATTTTTTTTTGACCGGAAAATTTGGATCACTGACGGATCACTGGAGTATCATCGTGCCACCAGCGTAAACCACCCGATCATATCCATCTCCACTAAGCATAACGCCTATACACCAATTCAGGAGGAAACCCAATAAATATGGGAAAAACCCTCTTGTGAGAATCGAATCCAGGATCTACTGGTCCCAAAGTCTTATCCCACCCCTAAAATGTCACTAGACTATAAAGCCATGGACTTCAACTTTACTATTAACACAAGCACTAGAAGTTGTGTGTATTTTCCTGTTCATAAGTACTCCAACTACACTACTAGCTAATTGGACCAATGTCCTAGGAAGTTGATGTCACACCTCTTCTCACTGACCTCACCTATATTGACCAAGACATTTCAAACATCCGATTGAGGTTGCGTGCTTAATGCTTCAAACTCGAGTTTATATAAAGCTTGCTATGGGAACTGATATATCAAATAAAAATATCAACACACTTTGAAACAACATTATGAGAAATAATATTTTCCATAAGCTTATGCGTCTTATTTTGTTGCTATGGTTAAAGGCGACAACCATCATTCCGGTGGCAGCAACAAAAGGAGCAGCTCCTCAGTGCATCGACAAGGAGAGGAATGCTCTTCTTGATTTCAAATCATACATTGATCAAGACCCGTACAACCTTCTAGCTACATGGGCAGTTGATGAAGAAACAACCAAGGATTGTTGTAAATGGGGTGGAGTCACTTGCAACAGCCGAACAGGGCACGTCACAAGCCTTGACTTGAGCTCTGGAGATCTTGAAGGTAGGATTAGCCCTTCATTGTTTAACTTAAGCTACTTGAGTCATTTAGACCTTCAGGGGAATTCATTTAATGGAACCATTTCTATGTTGAATGGCTCTATGACTAAATTAAGGTATCTTGACCTCTCCATAAATTCTTTTAGTGGAGTCATTCCCATGTTCATTGGTTCCATGACTTGGTTAAAATATCTTGACCTGTCCACAAATTTCTTTAATGGATCCATTCCCGTGTTCATTGGTTCCATGACTCGGTTAAGGTATCTAGACCTTCATACAATTCTTTTTCTGGATCCATTCCTCCAGAACTTGGCCTCAAGAACTTGCATTTTTTATCACTTAATTCCCTTAGCAATTGTACAGTTGAAAACATAGACTGGTTGTTTCGCCATTCTCATTTGCACCACCTTGAATTGGATGGTATTTCTCTAGCCAAAGCAAACCATTACCTGTAGAAATTCACACTTAAAAATATAATTAATATAGACAGGCACAAAAACTAATATTACAAAAATCAAACTCAATAAGAAGTAAGAACCTACCATTAAAGACCATTCTGCAAATGAAGAGCATATTGATTGCTAAAGCAATTGCTGACACCCCAAAGAAGAATCCAGAAGGTGAATACCGTTGCGGAGCAGTTGAGCCAGCTGTCACATAAATTGCACACAGTTCGTATGCACATAGCAATGCAACAGCCAGAAGTAGAAGAACAGCAACCGCCCCTATTTCAAGAACATAATCATGAAAATGCTACATCATCTATTTTCATTTATGTTTGAAAAAATGAAAAATTGCAAGAGAGACGTACTTGAGCTCTGCCATTGTGTTCTCCACCAAAGCATGATTGAATAGAATGCTAGAAGCAGAGCTGTTCCAGCCATGATGACTGCTAAACCGATGATATCTCGCCCCAGTATTATAATTAACTAACATCCCCATGAGATTAGAACTATAATTGGAGAAATGACAGCTATCCATGCACACAGGGAAAGAAAACCACATAATATTCCCAGTTGAGGCCCTTGTAAGAAACTTGGCCATTTTCTAGCATAGATCCAACTGATATTGGCAAAAAAAGGTCAAAAAATAGTAGCGTAAAGCAGTAAAATAAGAATGTCAAAAAACAAACTAATGGTGTTAGTTTAAAAGTTCCTTTACATAGACATAGGCATGATAGACACCTGGAGGAGGTAAAACCATAACATGTTTCTATCTTATGCTTTCTGCATTGGACCACTAACTGGCATTTGGTTCACCAAGTATGCGGAGATGAAACCATAAAAAAAGACGAGATTTTGAGTATTCTTCTCATTTGGTGTTTTTCCCACTTAAGATTGGGTACAACATAGTTGATAGCACAGCACGTGAACTTCTATGATCTAGAATAGTAGCGTGTATAAAGGTTCTTCCTCGTTTCATATAGACTTTCATACTTTTCAAACGACTAAAAGAAACTACTCAAGAATGTGTTTGTTTGACTATGTTTTGGTCATGTACTCACAATGCAGAAAGAACAAAACTTCCAATGTTTATAAGTGTATATACTTTCACATCATCCATTAGTCTTGCAACTAAACCCCTAAAGTTATCAATGCTTACAAAATTCCATTAGCAACATTCTCAAGTCCCCTAATTTTCGCCTTTTTACAATCACAATTCACACGCAAGCTCATCAACCACCATTATTAACAAGTCCAATATCTCTTTTTTATTAGGTAATTGCATTTCTCATTATCAGCCAAAATTAAGTAATGACAAAGTACCTGTAAATCCACCACGGCCGCCAATTAACCGCCCAAAGTATCGCAAACGAAGCCGACCCCAACACCGCGAAAACCGTCCCCGAAATTACACATGACAACATTACCTTCTTATCCTCCCCATCCATATCTTCCTTCCCCTTCCCCTCTAAACCTTCAACTACTCCACACAATTCCACACAACCAAAACAAACAATCAATCAAGTCAAAACCAATTCAACAACCAACACTAAACAAAAACACACAAATTATACCTAAACTACACACACAGTAAACAGATAACCAATTGAACCAAATAACTTACTTCAATAACATCCTAAACACCTTCAAACTTCCAAAATCGAATAACTAGGGTTTCGAACTTTCGTATCGTCTAATTTTAGTAAATTTCAGCAAATTAACACATCAATTAACAAAATCAAACGGTTAGGGTTTTGCAGAATGCAAAGATGAACAACTTCAACAGCTTCAACAACTTCAATAGCATCAATTCCCAGATGTTTTTCTTCTTCTTCTAGCTTTTTGAAACCCTAATTCTTTAGAAGCTATTTACACCTGTTGTTTCACACTTGGAGATACAAACTTCTTTCCTGTGGAGGTAGGACTCCACCAGGGGTCTGCGTTGAGCCCCTTTCTTTTTGCGGTTGTCTTGGATGAGTTGTCCAAGTTGATTCAGGAGCCAGTCCCATGGTGCATGCTTTTTGCAGACGATATTGTGTTGATTGCAGAGACTAAACAGTGCCTAAACGCGAGGATAGAGGAGTGGCGAGTAGCTTTAGAAGGCAAGGGCCTTAGGTTTAGTCGATCTAAGACTGAATATCTACACTGTGATTTTAGCGGTGTAGCCATTGACGATGAAACCCAAATCACCATTGAGGATCAATTGGTCCCGCAGGTAACCAGATTTAAGTACCTGGGGTCGTTTGTACAAAGAGATGGTGACATAGATAGTGATGTAACTCATCGCATACAGGCCGGCTGGTGTAGATGGAGGGCAGCCAGTGGGGTATTGTGCGATAGGAGGTTCCCAACTAAACTAAAAGGGAAATTTTACAGGGTAGCAGTTAGGCCAGCTATGCTATATGGAACAGACTGTTGGGCTACCAAGAAGACACAAGCGCGCAAGATGGAGGTAGCAGAAATGAGGATGCTGAGGTGGATGTGTGGACACACGAGGTTAGATCGGATAAGAAATGAGGTTTTTAGGGATAGACTAAGAGTGGCTAGTATATCGGAGAAGATTAAGGAGGGGAGATTGAGATGGTTTGGGCATGTAAAGCGGAGGGAAGCGACGGCACCGGTTAGAGTAGTGGAAACTCTTACTGTGGAGGGGAGGAGAGGAAGAGGCAGACCCAAACTGACATGGGATGAGCAGATTAGGCATGATCTACTAGAGTTGCATCTTTCTGAGGACATGGTCCACGATAGGACTTCGTGGAGGCGTAGGATTAAGGTTAAGGACTTCTAGAGGATATTGTAGAAAGGTTTTAGGTGTTCTTCATGGACGTAGGCTTTTCCTTTTCTTTAAGGGACTTCTCCGATGATTGCCCTTCTTGTGTCTATGATGTTGTATGCTATTATACATGATTTACATTATGTTTACGCTTAAAATGATGTTGCATGCCATTATACATGATTCACACTATATTGTCCCACTCTTATCTTAGTATGGGCGACTTCATATTCATGCATTCTTTGACCTGATATGTCGGTTTGCTGTTCGCTTTCGAGCCGAGGGTCTCTCTGGAAGCAGCCTCTCTATCCCTATGGATAGAGGCAAGGTCTGTCTACATCCCACCCTCCCCAGACCCTATAAATAGCTCTGCTATCTGTGGGATATACTGGGTATGGTTGTTGTTGTTGTTGTTGTTTCACACTTGAAAACACACACACAGTGAAAATGAAAATAATAATAATAATAATAAAAATATTGAAAGCTTTTTGGATAGTGGTTTTGTAAATAATGTTAAAATAACAGTATTGTTTTAAGTTGTGTATGTGAATATGGGCGCGTGGAGAGTACGGCCAATGATGGTGGTCTGATGATTCTTGAGTTGGGGTTTGATTGGTGCGTGGGGGAGGGTGTAGAATGTGCGCGTGGGGAAGGATTGTCGTGTGGACGCTTTTGATTTATTTTTAGTAATTTGTGGATTAGTGAAAAGTGTTTTGTTGAAATTGTTCAACGTGTTGAAAAGTAGAGGGGCCCATTGGGAAAATTGTCAAACTTGACGGTTAATATTGGAATTTAGGGTTGAAGCCCAGTGGGCTGGGCCGAAGTCAGCATATTGATTTTGGGAGAAGCCCAACTATTGGGCTTTTTGTATAATTATATGTTTTTTTTTTTATATATTTTGAGTTTACAACAAGGCGTCAAAATTTTCAGATCAAGTCCAGCTGAATTACATAATAAAAGCCGATGTATTTGAAATACAAATACATATTTTATAGTTGTTCCCTATGTATTTTCACATTTTGAAAACGATTCATGACGTCTTCAATAGCATATTTTAGTTACCATCCTATTCTCATATATGGAATCGATGTAATATGCGGGCTTTCTTTTAGTTTATGTTAGATAATTGAAATTAATTAATTGGAAATTTTAAAAATAAGCATGGTTCTTTAATAATTTAAAATCCACTATTTAAAATTAAGTACTTGGGCTTAATTTTTATCTATAACTTTTTTTATTATTTAAAACACTTGGATAGCTTTTCTACTTTGGTAAAAAAAATACATTTTGTTATTTCATGCCAATGGAGTTAGTATTTCTTTTTAAAGCCAAATTTGCCGAACCGAAAGATCTTACGTACCAATTCGGTACCGACTTTTGGCGTTCCTGGTACTGGTTCACTATCGTTTTTTACCTTCATATACCGGTACCGTAACCAGTATCTTCGGTATCAGTACCGATTCTGTATCGGTTGGCACCGAGCTCATCCCTACCCCTGAAACTAAAAAAAAATTAAAAGTTGAAGAAAATCAACAAAAAAAAGTTGTACGATACCGTTGTTCGTACGGTAACCATGATCAGGGATGAGCAAATGGTACCGGGTAGCAACACTGAATTTCCCGAACCAAAAGATTTCCAATATCAATTCGGCACCAACTTTTGGCATTTTCTGTATTAGTGTCGGTTTTACCTTCATGTACTGATACCGAACAGGACCGTACCGGTATTTTCGATACCAGTACTGGTTCGATACCGGTTGACACCAAGCTTATCCAACTCCTGATATTAAAAAAAGGATTAAAGTAAAAAATTAAAGAAAATAACTATTATTATAATATTAAAATAATAAAAGTATTAAAAAAACTATATATTATTATAATATTAAAATCACTATTCATCTTAATTCGTTTAGTAATATATAGTAATATTGTCACACCCCGATATTTTCACGTATTACCGGTGGGCCCGGTGGGGAGTATCGCGACATAGTTGATATCATCATAGTCAAATCATCACAGTTTAATGCACAGCGGAAGTCTAAAAGTAATAATATTACTTCCATTTATTGCATTTTGGACCCCCAAAGTTAACTTTTAAGGGCCTTAAGTCATAAACTAACTCCGTTAAACTCTCGGTTAGTCATATGATCACCCGAAAAGTCTTGTAATCATCGAAGCTTCATAAAATTTAACATTCGAGATTCTTGAGAGCACAAGATATAATGTGACAACCCTCACCAAACCAGGTATCCGTACGAATTAATTAATATTTAATTAATGCTTAATTACAGTGCTTGCTTACAACTGTGGTTAAACTGCTTCTTGATTTCTGATACATACATATTCATGCATCATACTTTATTACTATCACTCTATTATTTACACACAAACATCAGTGACAACCTTGATGCACAAAAGCACAGTGAGCACACTATACGGATAACCCAGTAAACATGCTGACACTGCTAGCACTAGACAGTTACTGTCTCTGAGGCCATTATGAGCCGGGAATAGATTACTACACTAGTAGGGAGTGTAGGGATGTGAGGATTGTAAAACTGCGTTACTAGGTGATAATTATAGTGCCGGGAAGTGCCTAAAACGTACTTTAAGTACAAAATTCTGCACTTTAATACAAAATTCAGCATTTAAGCTAACTAGTAAAGTGCAAAAACATGGGAAAATAATACTAGACACTTTCCAAAGTGTCAGGAATTCATTGTGTCACTAAAACAAATATTAACGACACTTTAAATGCTTATTTAGCACTTTAACGGATTAATATCCAACCGAACCACCGGACTTTACCCGGAACATAAAAATCTTGTCAATGACACTATTTTTCCTTTTCTAAGCTAGTTAGGGTACCCGAACACCCTAACACCCGTTACAAAACACTACACTCTAGTAACTAATTTTAAATCTCTAATTAACAAACTAGAGCACTAACTAGATGGTTAAAATCGAACCATAATACCCCCCCCCCCTTGCAACCGAACGGTTCCCCATAGGGGACACCACCCTTACTAGTTTGATTATTTTATTCCATAATGCATAATATCTTGTTGACATATTGTTTATTGGTTAATACTCTAAATTGGTTTATAAATTAGACCATAAGACTAAGCATTTCATTTTCATTCAAACACAAAAGCAAAGTTGGCACTCTCTCTTTCCCCCATTGTTGTCTTCAGCCGAGATCACCAACCATCATCCAACCATCACCAAGTTTTGATCTAGCCATTTTACACACATACAAGTGTGCAAGGGATCATACAAACAAGCCCGGTGCTCTTGGAAGTTCAAGGATCGCTCTTGTATTCTTTTATCCACCACTTTTACGCCTTTGATCTTCCTTAGCCTTGTGCTAGTTGTAAGTGCTTCTCAACACTCTCTTGTTCTTATTTAAAGTGGTTAATAAGAGGTTTAACGGATAAAAATTGAGAACACTAAAGATCAAAACTAAAAGACTTGAAAGTATGATGAACTAGCTGGTTAAAAAGAAACTAGTGGTATAAATCATGATAAATCTGAAATAAACAAACCATAATCTGCTGTAACAGACTCATGATCTGATTTTAATCATATTAGAAAGGTTGGCGAACGTATGGGTGCGTTTTAGTAACATTTAACCTTCAAACAGCAAGCTGATCTGCACTTTCAGCCGACTTTAACTGGCTGTAACAGGTCCTTAACTAAACGAAAAATGTATTTTCTGAAGTCTAGGTTTATGTACTATGAAATACGGTTCTAATGGCACCGGAATCATAATTTTTGGACTTCGTTTACTATTTTTAAAGCGTCGTTTTCTAACAGCAGCTCAAGCTGTATTTTTTTGCTGAAAATACGTGTTGTATTTTTCATCGTAACTTGAAATCGGTGTAGGATTAGATCATAAAATTTATACTGTAGATGAACACCGATGTATTTGTAACTCTCTCACTGGAATTTCGTAAATCGGACTCTCGATGAATTTTAAATAAATTATTCCGCGGACTGTGGTCAGA
This sequence comes from Helianthus tuberosus, assembly GCA_030545235.1. Taxonomy (NCBI): domain Eukaryota; kingdom Viridiplantae; phylum Streptophyta; class Magnoliopsida; order Asterales; family Asteraceae; genus Helianthus; species Helianthus tuberosus. Next base: position 8,603,621 of record CM060358.1, read on the forward strand.
AAAAGATAAATCTGATTTCGGTCCGGAAAATGATTTTCAATAAAATATTGGTAATGATTTGGACCCCGATATTTTTACACAATAAAATTTGGATCGTTTAAGACATTATGTAATAATTTGGGAATTTTTGGAGTAAGATAACTATTTTATTAAAATAACCGAAAACAGCCCAGTTTTGTGTATTAAAACTGAATCGGTATAAGTAGTATTTTGCATGTCCAAATGTCGGGCTGGTTATTTGAAAGCAATCTAGCATGTTATATGTTAAAGAAAATGATACGCTAGTAAGCGTGGACGCCTCCTGTTACAGAGGAAACTCTGGCGAAATTTTTCCAGAAAATATAACACTTAGAAATGTTTTTGGTGACAAGTGTTATAAATATATTTTTAACTTGTTTTCCAAAATATAAATTTCGCCATGATTTTTATTACAAAATAGCCAAGTTGATCGGAGAGTCGCGCTCCGGTCAAAGATAATATTTATAAGCCCTAATTACCCTTAACAAATAGCTAGTGGTAGCAAGGGGTCGAACCACGAAGAGTATGTGGTTTGTGTATGGATTTGACTGAATTGTAAAGAATTGTCACAATTATGAAGCTTGCCAGATATTTTTGTATTTTTGTTTAGTAGAAAGATGTGAATTTAAACTAAGTGAATTGGATTAATTAATTAACAACTACTAATTAACGATTGCAAGAATTTTGGATACTAGAACAATAATAATAAAAAGGAATCACACCCGGTTTCGGTAATTACTAACCTAGGATTTCTACAAGTTTTAGATTCAACTCAAATGCATTCGATTAACGGATTTAGTGTACCGTGACTTAGGTGCTAATAGCTATCAACGTCCCGAAGAACGGACAAGAATACACTTTGTAATCAACACAAGTAAATCCTAACAACGACAATGCACAATTACATATCACCATTTCGCAAAGTCATAACTTTTAACATCGTTCGACAGTTTACGAATTCGAAACAAATGTAATACTATTGTCAAAAGTTTCAAAAATCAAACACAAATTGTCACTAAGTTGAAACAAGAACAATTCGAAACCCTAGAATTAGCAACTACCTACATGTAACACCCCGAAAACGGGTTTGGTAATCATACTCCGTTAATACTAAAGGACGGGTAAAGTGCCGTTAGTAGTAAAAATAACCCGGTAAATAATTGGATTTAAATAAGAAATCCTAATATTAAATACAAACGAATCAAAGGTTTTAAGGAAATTGAGTCTATAAGAGCCCGAGTTAACGGGACTTAAAATAAAAACGGTTTATAACTCCCGGGACCCACCAAGTAACTAGGAATATTAACCTAGTTAGTTGGCGTCTTGACATAATAGAACAAATATGGCTAAAATAACCAAACTATATGATTAACAAAAGTGGAGGGGCCTATGTTGTTAAAATTGAAACTTATATTATTAGTTTTAATTAAAAACAAAACCAAACACCCCCATTTGGATGTCTGGTCGATCAAGAACAGGAGAGGGCGACCTCCCTCATCCTCAAAACCCTAAAATTCACTAAACCCACAAATTGAAGACTCAATCCAAGTTGAAATCAAAATTTGAACATGGAATCGTGATCACCTCGTCAAAAGGAGTCATAAGGTATGTGAATTTCATGAGAAATCTCTAATTGAATTTCTGGGTGATCTTAGAAAATTCGAAATTGATGGTTGCATGTTTGTTATATGGATAGAATAGGAACATAGTAGTGTCTAGGAGTAAACCCTAGACAAGTATATGTTGAAATCATGCTTAGCTCAAGTCTTTGTTGATACCAAATTCATGTATGAGATGTTTTTAGGGTTTTGATTGCAAAAGAATAGTGTTATGATGTCAAGAACAAGCTTAAACTGAAAGCTGAATTCAAACGATTCTTGATCAGAATTTACAGCCGATTTGTATTGGCTGTAACCTGGACAAAACCTGATAAAATCATGTGTTTCTTGAGTCTAAAATGTAATTCCAGGAAATATCTTTAAAACCCCACTGGAATCGCATTTTTTCGACGAAAATTGAGCGTTTTATGAATTTTTCCGTATCAAAGGTTCAAGCTGCGTTTTCTGGCAGAAATTGCAGCCCACTACGAATGTCATAACTCAATTTAGGAATTGAGTTATGATCTCAAATTTGTACTGTAGAAAGTGCTAAGTGATTAGAAAAATCCCCAATTGGAATTTCATCAATCGGATAAACGAGGAATTTTAAATGAATTTTTCCGTAAGCTGCAGTCAGAAGTGACGAATCTGATTGCAGCTTAGTTAATGAATTTTTACGAATTTTTGGTAAAGAGTTAGATCTTGAAATTTTGACACAAGGTCTAACCCTCCGAGTGGTACACCATATAAAAAAATCATAATTTTTGAAGACTTGAAAACAGGTTAAACAGGTCAACAAAAACAGCCTATTTTCAGTGATACAAAACTTGATTGTTGATGTTATAAATTATGCCCACAATGTTCATATGTTGAAACTATGAATGAAACGCGTAATTTCCTAATTGATTCAATTAGGGGTGATACGTGATAATACGGAATCTAATCATAATGTAGATTTTAGTTAATTTCACGTATCATATGATTAGAGGTAGTTAACTAGTAGAAAGTTAAAATTAACCAATGACGAAGTCGAATAATGATTTGACATAGAAAACACGTAAGGTGGAATAGTCGTGGTTATAATGACTAATCTAACCACCTTGTGAATTATGATGATAGTTTGACTCTTGACAAGCTAGATGGAGGCTTGGAATGAAGCGGGTCAAACGGAGCAAGTACGAAAAGGAAAGCGTAATTTGGATGCGAAGTAAGTAAAGCTTACGCCCTCTTTTGTAAGTTATGTGTTTATTCATAAGTTGTAAATACGACAAAAGCTATATTTGAAATATGGTTCCGACACGAAATGAAACGGGTCGGGACATATAAAATAATGATAAACCATGTTTAATGGTAAAATGGGCGAAATGGTAATTGGTCACGAGATGACATATATATAAAATGAGTTTTTGAATGGCTACTTATTAAGGTAAGCCTAAACGAATAAAAAGAGTAAAACGACGAATTAGTCATGTGTAGACGAAAAAGAGTTGAAGTTTAAAACAACACCATTTAATATTAAGCACAAAATATTTGGTAGTCTAGACCAAACGGGTCAAATGGTAATATTTATACCATTTGACAATTAACGACTAATAAGTGTATGTCGAGTCTCATGCTCGCAGGGTAATTGGTTTATGAATTAGCGAGGCTATGAATTAGCATATTATAGAGACAAGGTCTTAAAACGGGTCAATATGTTGACCCGAGCCAGGTACGCTTATATATAGATTTATAGTTAAAAGTGTTTAACTTCTCTTCACGGGTCAAAAGAAGTAGATAGGTAAAACGGGTTAAGAATTCATAAGAAACCCGTAATTTGAACCTTGCACATTAGTAAATTGATATAACGTAATATGCATGATATTTTGAATATGATTGATTGATCTTTGATATTGGTTCATATGTAACATATTAGAATTTCGAGAAACTAATGTATTGGTATGTTAGAAAGAGCGAAATCCGAGATTTAGGCTTGAGTATAATGAATAAAGCAACCAAAAGATGGATTTACAGGGACTACCGTAAGTTACGGTAGTACCGTAAGTTACGGTAGAGGTCATGAGCTTACGGTGTGAGTCTACTGGTTTACGGTGGACCATTATTGGAAATTGACCACCGTAAAGTTACGGTAGGGCCTGAATGTTTATAAATTTTATATAATTGTAAATTTTCAAATTCATTTCGATCGTAGTTTCGATCAAGTATCATTTCTAAGCATTCTAATATAAATGTTTATGTAAACATTTCAGTCTTAGGTACTCAAGGATTATGGGTGACGATCAAGCAACTTTTGAAAGACCGAACACATACTCTTGAAGCTTCCGCATATATCAACTCGGTTTAAACAATGTTTATGATGTAAACTGTTTGCTAAACAACTTTTGAAATGTTTAAACGACGTACTCAATTATGTTATGTTGTATTATTTTAAAATTGTAAAGTTTAAATAAACCCGTATTTTTACAAAGTATATATAGTCATAATTACATGTTGTTTGTCGTATACTTTATAAAAACCATTAAATAATGACAAGGGTGTTACACTACACCGGGGTGAAACCGAGATGATTAGCCGCTCATGGTTGAAGAAGCTTGATCACCGGATGATTGGAACACGGATGAAGTCATCTTGAAACTTGATGGATGAAGGAATGATGGATGATTAGGGTTTATGGATGATGATGTGAGATGGATGATGGATTGGATTGTAGGTTGATGATCTTCAATGATGGTTGATGAAAGATGTGTAATGGTAGGTGAATGGTGGATGATTATGGCTCCAAGAACAACTTTCAAACTCTCCAACAAGTGTAACTCCCAAATTCAATGAATGAGAACCAATGAACATCAAGCGTAACCCAAAAAATCCTAAAATTCGCGATCTGAGAAACCCTTAGCCGTCGCCGACGGCATACAACCCGTCGCCGACGGGCTGTAAATAAGTTGAAGCCGCCCGACGGCTTAATTAACTGGATACGAGTATGCATGGCCGACGGGCTTAACCAGAAGGCGTCGCCGACGGCTTGGGACCCGTCGGCGACGGGCTCTCAAAACCTCCTTCTCTGATTTTCCATTTTTCACTCTCGTTTGATCCATAACGCGTCCCGATGCTCCGGTTTTCGACCCAGTGGCTTGTAACGCTCCCGGAAAGCCCTTAAACTCCATCAAACCTGCATAAACACAATCTAATTAAAAGTAGGCCGTTCAAGATTAAAACTCATATAAAAACATAAAGTTATACGATTACAAGCACCGGTTTTCAACCACGTATCACATCCCCACACTTGTCTTTTGCTTGTCCTCAAGCAAATCTGTTTTTCACTTTCACGTGGGTCGAACAACAAATACACTTCCCATTCCCGAGACAAAGGTTAAGGTCTATTGTCATACAAAAGTTCACATTCTTTACAATTTCCACATATTTACCGGTCAAGTGAATAATCACATATAATAATGGTTATCCAAGATTAACCCGCCCGTAAAACTAACAAATCATGCATATCCCTCACAATGTTCTCTCCACTCGGCTCGAAAATTGGCTTATAAATGATGCATTAGCACTTTTTAAGTAATCACTCTAACCGATTAGAACACGTACCCGCATAGGCTTGCAACTCAATCATTCTCCACTATTGATCACAAACACTAAGCACAAGTCATAAGGTCTTTATGAGGGTTGTAACGGGGCTAGGCTAAGGGTAGGAATTAGGATATTTTAAAGTGGCTAAGGTGATGAAAATTCGATTTTTATTACAAATGACTTTTCTAACCAAACTCACTAAAAACACCAAATATGAGGCAACAACATTCGCCTTTTATTCAACAACTATTAACACTTCTTTTTGTGTTTTTCTTCAACGATTTTCAATTCTTTCTCATAATATTTTCTGATTTTTTTTCGCAACAATCAAGAATAACTATACAAATATGACTCCTATAATCGAATTTCCATCACACGGGTTTAAAAGAAAAAGGTTTAAGGGTTATGGGCTAGAGGGTGGTCAAACGAAAGGTTTAGGCTCAAAATGGGCGACTAGGGAATTTGTTCGGGTAAGGATAGATAAATGGTTTTAAGAGAAAAGGTTTACCTAATGCCTTAATCATTCTCGTGCTTGTATTCGGTCTATAGTCTCAAACGTATCAAAAGTTGCAAGTTCTACAATACGCGACTAATGGTCCACTCAAACAAAGAAACATGTAAATGTAAATCTATGATATAAAAGTGGCTCAAACCTCACGCATAAGGGTATGATATGTGATATGCATAAATTGCTAGTTCCTTAGGCGGATTATTCCCAAATAACCACCCGCTAAATACCCGTTATGCTTATTAATTTGAACTTGACCATGACAAAAGACCAAATGGGTTGTGACATCCCTCGTTGACTTGGTTACTTGTGCTTTTAAGATCGCTTTCTAAACAAGAAATTTTGACAATTTTTTGAAATTTTCCCCCATCCCCACACTTGAGGTAAACATTGTCCTCAATGTATAGAATTTAAATAAACGGGTCAAAATCTAAAACTTTTACTACTCCCCGTGGAGGTCGTTGACGACGATGGGGACCATTAACTTCTTGATCGAACGGTCTTCTATTATCCCGTCTTTCACCTCTTCGATCATCTCTTCGATCCTCTCTTCTATTATCCCTTGGGTTACCACCTCCCACGAAACGAGGAATTCGGTTAGGGTTTGCATTGTTATTGTTGTTATAAAACCCATCATTCCGGTTCCGATGGTCATTGTTTCGTGGTTGATGGTTGTTCCCATAACCATCATTTCTTCCACCTCCGTAACCGTATTCGTCATCCCCAACGTAATTGGCATTTTGGTAGCCAAATTCCTCATCATCATACCTTCTAGCATTGTAGACGTTTCCTCTATTCACGTAACCCCAATCTTCATCATCGTTGGCCCTATCATCATAATATCCCCCGTCATCCGAATTTTCCGTATGAACACTCAAATGTTCCGGCGATTGATAACCGGGAACACTATACGGTTCATCATCGGGGATTGCATTCCTCAAGCCATCGATGTTGAAGAATGGGTCTTCATTTGCGGGATTGCCGCGATCACGATTTCCCCGACGGTCGGAATTGACATTCCGGTCATCTAGGTTGATGGGTAAAGAGGTTTGTCGATGAAGGTTTTGTTGTTGAGGTGTTCTTTGATTGTAGTTGGGATTTTGGTGTTGGAAAGGTGGTGTGGGTGGTCCATTATTGTTGTTACCCCCCGGTCTCTCTTGAGGTAAAGGTTGAGCATTTGGGGCAGGATTGAAGTTGCTTCGGTATTGGAATTGGTTTGGGTTTTGGTTTTGGTTGAAGTTTTGGTTAGAGTTTTGGTTCGCCATTGAATCGGTTTCAATGGACGGTGTGTTTTGTGGTGTGTTGGTGGTTTGATTAGAAGCAAGTGTTGCTTCTAACCGGCTTGCTAGATTTCTTCTTGCTACCCTTTCGATTTTCGGTTCGTAGACTAAAGGTGAAGTCCTCCCGGAGTTCCGCGTATGCATGCACTACCTGTAACCTGCACAAGTAACACACCCCGCGTAACAAGGAAAAAGACAAAGTGCAAAAAGAAACTAAACAATTTAAACAGATAATCACGAAATTCAAACAATAATCCAAACACAAAGCGCACGCACTCCCCGACAACGGCGCCAAAATTTGATCGGAGCTTCGCGCTCCGGTCAAAGATCTATCGGGTGTTGCGAGCCCCACACATGGGCCAGCGTGTGGCTGCATGTGGTGACTATGTCGTTCCGCCGGAAGGACCGGTATGAAATCCGCGTTACAGGTTTGAGTGCTTCCTAGGCCATGTCACTTATTAATATATTAGCTACACATTAATTGATCTCTTTTTCCTTATTGCTACATACCAAGAACATACATTCATACAGACATGTTACAAAGGTTTATACATACTCACTTACACATGAACTCGCTCAACTTTATGTTGATTTTTCAAACTACATGTATTTCAGGAAACTAACGGATCTGGCACGGTATGCACGTATTTTCAAGCTGCGTTTGAATAAAGAAGTCATCCAGGGTTTAGAAGGTGTAACCTCTTCCTGGACGGGTTACATACCCCTGAACCTAGTATTGTTTAAAGTCTTTTGCTAAGTCCTTATAAACTCAATTAAATCAAGTTAAGGTTTGTAACTCATTTTGTGATTGTTGAAAAATGGGATTTTTCGAACTTTATTAATGGATGAATATATCATGTTTTTATCATATATCATTGTTATGATTGTTGCTATGGTATTAAGAAGTCACACCAAATAAACCCACGCTTCCGCAAAGCTAGGGTGTGACAGCTTGGTATCAGAGCCTCGATCATAGCGAACTAGGATTCTTTCTCGAGTCTAGACTATGATCATTAGGGCTCTCACGAAAACGTTTTCAAACATTTTTACATTGCATACACTATACGTCCAGATCCAGGGAACAAACCTTTTTACAAACAAAAAGGCACAAATACACATTCCTAAATTTAAATTTATAATTCAGTCTGAGAGACTGAGGGAGATTAATCTAATGGGACTAGGAGATTCAGTCTGAGAGACTGGGGGAGATTAATCTAGTGGGACTAGGAGATTCAGTCTGAGAGGCTAGGAGATTAATCTAGTGGGACTAGGAGATTCAGTCTGAGAGGCTGGGAGATTAATCTAGTGGGACTAGGAGATTCAGTCTGAGAGGCTGGGAGGTTAATCTAGTGGGACTAGGAGATTCAATCTGAGAGATTGGGAGATTGTAGTCTGAGAGACTGAGAAATTCAATCTGAGAGATTGGGAGATTATAGTCGGAGAGACTGGGTAGGATAGTCTGGGGAAGACTAGGATGATTACTTGCTTACATTAATTGAGACTTACATGCTTATTTGATTTAAAGTTGATATACGTGCATATGTGATAGTTATTCGCATACACTAATTGTTAGTAACTACTATGGATATACATGTTACGCACCGGCACACATGTCACTCTAATTAGAGAACGAGTTATCAGGCATTGATAACCCTACGACCACCGCCACAGATAATGAGACTACATCTGCGCCAGAGACAATTACGTCAGATACTGAGAATGATTCTGATATGCTGACTAAGGGCGAGGACGACTTCTAACAGTCCATGCTACCAGATTTTGGTGATACTTCATCTTTACTGACGGTTTCTCTGACAAGAATCTTTCTGTCACTCTTGTTTCAATCCATGACCACTCCATCACTGGTCATCCCAATGATGGACACACCATGGCTCCAATTCTCGATGATGCGCCTCCTGCGGACATCTCTACTGAAGGTTGGCTACTCGACAAACAATATATGACTACGTTGGCATGCTTATCGATGGCCCTCCTTCCGACGCCCATGACGATAGAAAATTTGACGAGGACACTGTTACTAACTTCACTTCTTAAGACCCCTGTTAACAAGCCATCCTCTTATTCTAGCATGCATTTAGACTCCTTTGAGTCTGTGATACCTGCAACCTTACAAACAGCTGGAGTACAGGATTCTACTACTGACACAAGACGACGACGACATGACTGCTGCACTATCACCTGCTCGAGGCATCACACCGTTACACGACCCAGGGCCTGCACCTGAGCTAGCTTCTACACCTTTTGGGTCAGCCTGATGTTGCAACTGCTGGTCCTACACCCTTGCTTGATTATGACCCTGTTCCTTTTGGTTTACTAAGCATTGCACTCCTACTATCTAACCCAGTACTAGCACCTGACAACCCCCTTATTGGTTGAGACGTTTGTTTCTACACCCGTAACCGCTGATGTTGCTCTTTTCCCCTGTGAAGACCGACGTTCATTGTGTCAACGTGCCTATCGCTCTCTTTCAAGACATACCCACACCCCGGAAAGGTACTTCAGGTAAGCACCTGCATAATGATCCATCTGCTACGACAACATTTTCCCAACTGTACAGGTCGCACCACTTGCTACATTCACCTCTACAACGCCGGACGAGTCATTTCGATGGTTCCTATAATACACTATATTTATTTTTAGACCCTCACCATCCCTCACATTATGGAGGCCACACGGGATGAGTACACCTGTCACATCAGCTACAGTTTGAGGATATGGGTCGCAGAACGTTGGAGCTTGAGCTGACACCGCAATTGGCAAGTTCAAATGCAAAACATTACATAACCGAAAACATAATTTAAGTAACTACATCACAAGACAACATATTGCCTGAAAAGTTTATGTAAGACACCCTGTCCTCCACCCCGTCTATTGCCAGCATACTGTGATTCGTCACATACATCAAGGTTCCTTTTGCACTCTCGACCGTTGCTATTACACCGTTCCCAGGATTCTGATACCTATTTCTTTACTATCGAGCGGCAGAACAGATAATTACTTCAACGTATATACAAGCTCGAGGAGGGACTCACACATGTTAACAGTTTACTTTTCTTTCCTCCTCCTCCTCAGTCATCAGTATAGTTGGTTTCTGGATTATGCGGATTGCATTACCCTTGAGTAAGGACACTAATGATATGTAACACCCTGAAAATATAAAACCTTATATTAAAATTATAAGGTTAAATAACGAGAATTTACTAATTAGAAATTTTAACCTAGTTAGTTAATTTCTTTGAAATGGTTAATTACAAGGTTAAAAGTTAACAAACTATATGTTGAATATAGTAGAGGGGCTTTAGTTGTTAAAAATTGAAACTATAATAATGTTTTTAATAAAAATTAAACCAAAACCCCATTTTTTGAGAAGCCTGGTCGCACAAAAGAAGAGCAGGGCGACACCCCACTCTCACATAAACCTAAAATCACTAGAACTCTCAAATTGAAGGTTTAATCTTGTCCCAAATCAAAATCCGAGCACAACTTATTGATCCTCATCACAAGAGGATTCCAAGGTATGTAAAATTCAAGGAAAACTCTGAAATCGAAATTCTCATGAATTGGGAAAAATCTGAAATTAAGCTTGCATGTATGTGTTATGATGATTAAGGAACAACTATAGTGTTTAGGGACAAACCCTAGATCAATACAAGTTGAAATCATAAGAAATTGTGTGAAACCTAGAACACCATTGTAGGTGATTTGTGAATTATGTGTAATTTGATAAATACTAGGATATTGGATGTTGATTTTGTGTAAATTGACGATTTGAAAGTGATTTCAGAAATTTAGAAGTTAACAAACATGTAAAATGTTGATTGAAGTGAAATTAGGGCTAAATGTTAAGCTAGAAACTTGTCATATAATCTTGTGATAAATCTGCCTTTAAGGTGTTTGTGAAAATGCCCCAAAGAAGGTTTAAAAATAGAAAATTAAAGCTTTAACGCATAATTATGACGTTTCGGTATATTATGCGAAGTGAAGTCCAAAGAGAGTTCTAAACATGTCTTGAATTGAACTCTATAGGGAAAGATACCGGGACGTCGAGTGGACAAGCCGGTGGTGATTTGCGGTTGAAGGGCGTACGCTAAGGTATGTAACTTGACCCGTTACATTTGGTGAATTGTTGTTAAATTTTGCGTTGTTGATAAAATCGTGTTGGTTGTGGTAATCTTGTATGATACTTAAATCCGTAGGCTAAAGATTGGTTTGTAGTCGTTTGGTTGCCATCAAAATGGAGAATTACCTTAGATGGATCAAACGGGTCAAATCATGATACCTTGTAGTTTCAATATTGTAAAGTTGAAAATAGAGGCGGGAATATTCATAAGAGCATGAAATCATAAATTGGTAAGATATGTGAATATTAATAAGCCGGGTGTTGGGCATAGGGCGCCATAGGTCAAATAGTTAAATGGTAGCAAAACGTGTAAGGTTAGAATGGGTCGAATAATCATATATGTTCATATAGTCTTTTGACCCGTAATCAAGTTTTTCGGTATGAAATTCATAATAGGCATGTCGGTAACGAATTTACAGACACATAGGAAAAAGAATCACCTACAACGGACTTACGAGTCAAAAGTTATGACTATTTAAAGTTGGAACTAGATTTCTTTTGGAGCTGGAAATATTCAGCATCAGCAACAAGACCTACTGTGAAAACAAGGGCCTCGCGTAACGCGAGACCCCGTCGCGTCGCGCGACGCCTTTGTTCCGAATTTTTTTTTTTTCTTAATTGTTGATGCTTGGAACTTGTTTATAACCCTTTTTACTTGATCAAAACTAACTTATGATGTGTTTTGATCCTAGGTGTTGATAGTAACTAACCGGAAGATGGTCGAGCAAACTTTTGAAGAACCGAACACTATCTATTAGCTTCCGCATCGCTTAAAAACTTAATTAGACTTTATGTATGGTTGTAAACAAATCTTTAACAGCTTTTGTAATCTTTTAATTTAGTCGTTAGTTGACTTTGGTAGACGCTACTTATGAACGTCTTTTATGAAAGTTATGTTATTACAACTAATGTCTAAGTCTATTATTGTAATTTATGATTAAAAATCAATTTCAATTAGACGGGTGTTACAAGTTGGTAATCAGAGCTCAAGGTTGTCAATAAGTGTTCGGTTCAAGCTTGATCGATCGTCCGGTAAGAATTAACTTATTTTGTTAATAAATTATGTATTACGTATAGAATGAGAAATGTACAAATATGCATGAAAAGAGTGTGTAAGCTCACTCAAAAACAAGAATGATTAAATCAAGTTATAAACTTGATTGAATCAAAACAAGAATGATTAAATCAAGCTATAAACTTGATTGAATTGAAGCAAGAATGATTAAATCAAGCTATAAACTTGATTGAATTGAAGCAAGAATGATTAAATCAAGTTATGAACTTGATTGAATCAAAACAAGTAAAGCATGTGTTATAAATAGAATGTTTAACAACTTGTGTAAACATTTCAGAAATAGAGATGGCTGACGGAGGTAATGATAATGCGGTGCCAAGAGTCACCGAACAAATGAGGGAAGTGATTGCCGAAGAGGTTGGAAAGGCGATCGAAAACAGTTTGTCGGGCTTTATTGATAAAATTCAAAACACAATTTTATCAATAGTAGAAGATAGAATCAAGAAGCTGGAAGATGATTCAAATGTAGCAAAGGAAAAGCATGGTGGATGAAAGCCTTGTTCATACAAGGAATTCATGGCCTGTAAACCACCAATATATAATGGGGAGGTTGATCCAATTGTGTGCCAACGATGGCTAAGTGATATCGAAGGAGTATTTGAGAGAACTCATTGTGATGAAAATGACTACGTAGCTTATGGTACGGGTCAATTAAGAGGTCAAGCGAAAGACTGGTGGGATAACAAAAAGAAGGAGATTGGAAGTGAAGCGGCTAAGGCCATGACTTGGGAGGAGTTTAAGGCGCCGTTTCTTAAACACCATAGTCCCAAGGCGGTCATAAATAAAATCAAGGAAGAATTCATGCAACTCAGACACAAAGGTGAATCCATAGACAAGATCACGGGGATGTTTATGGACAAAATGAAGTTCTGTGATGACTTGATAACGAATGAAGAGCAAAAGGTTTATTATTATCATAACATGCTAAGCGCGGATTATAGAGAGTTCATAACCCCTTCAAAGTACGAGACCCTTACTGAGATTGTCAATGCTGCTCGAGAAAGGGAGATTGAATTGAAAAAGAGTATAGAACGGGGTGAACGAAGGGCACAGGATGTGAATCCAAGCCCTACCAAGAAAGCAAGAACGAATGAAACAACAAAGAAATCAGATGCTAAAGGTAGTACACCAGGTTGCAAAATTTGTGGGAAAAATCATAAGGGTGAATGCCGTTACAAGGATAAGCCTTGTCCTATATGCAAGAAAACGGGACATATGGCTATGTCATGCCCGGAGAAAGTGACGGTTTGTTACAATTGTTATCGAACGGGTCACAAGAAGTCGGAATGCCCGGAGCTGATTGGAAAGAAGGATGGGCAAGAACCAAAAAGTGAAGCTCCGAAAGCAAAGGCAAGATCTTTTCAACTAACCACCGCAGAAGCAAAGGTGGAACCTGACGTGGTCTCAGGTATATTTGCTGTAAATTCAATTCCTGCACACGTGTTATTTGATACGGGTGCGAATAAATCCTTTGTTTCATATGGACTTATTCGACATCCTTCATTTGTTCTAACAAAATTACCTGTGCCTTTAGAAGTAGAGATAGGTAATAACAAGAGTTTTATTGTTTGTGATGTATGTGAAAATTGTAAACTGAGCATCGACGATGAAGAATATTTGATAAATCTAATCCCGATGTCGATGGGAGAATTCCAAGTAGTCGTTGGGATGGATTGGCTATCTCGACACCATGCAAAGGTTGTGTGCTTCCGTAAAGAGATAAAACTAACATCTCCGAGCGGGAAACACGTCACCATTTATGGCGAAAAAGGAGGCAACCCCATAGTATGCTCAATGTTGAAAGCTCACAAGCTAATGAAGCGAGGATGCAAGGCATTCATGATATACGCTAATGAGCCCGAGAAAGAATCACGAAAGATTGGAGATATACCGGTAGTACGAGATTATGAAGATGTTTTTCCGGAAGATTTACCGGGGATACCGCCTGAACGGGAAATAGAGTTCGGGATCGAATTGATTCCGGGCGCGAAACCCGTAGCAAAAGCCCCGTACCGACTTGCACCATCGGAATTACAAGAGTTGATGTCCCAAATTCAAGATCTGCTTGACAAAGGATTCATAAGGCCGAGTGTGTCTCCTTGGGGCGCACCGGTGTTGTTCGTAAGAAAGAAAGACGGGAGCATGCGCATGTGTATCGATTACCGGGAGTTAAACAAACTCACGATAAAGAACCGATACCCGCTCCCAAGAATAGATGACTTATTCGACCAATTACAAGGCGCGAACTGGTTTTCAAAAATTGACCTTAGGTCGGGGTATCACCAACTAAAGGTCAGAGAAGAAGATGTGCCGAAGACGGCTTTCCGCACAAGATACGGACATTACGAATTCCTCGTGATGTCATTTGGGCTAACAAACGCACCCGCGGCTTTCATGGACCTCATGAACCGGGTTTGTAAGCCAATGTTGGATAAGTCGGTCATCGTGTTTATTGATGATATCTTGGTGTACTCAAAAAGTGAAGCTGAACACGCACACCACTTACAAGAAGTGTTAGAAACACTTAGACGAGAGAAGTTATATGCAAAATTTTCTAAATGTGCCTTTTGGTTACGAGAGGTACAATTTCTCGGCCATGTCATAAATGCCGACGGAGTTTTGGTGGATCCATCAAAGATAGAGGCGGTGTCAAAATGGAATCCCCCGAAGAACCCTTCGGAAATTAGAAGCTTTTTGGGGCTTGCTGGATATTATAGGAGATTCATTCAAGATTTCTCCAAGATTGCATCGCCGTTAACAAAGCTAACCCAAAAGAAAGAAAAGTTTATTTGGGGTACCGATCAAGAAAAAGCGTTTCAAACGCTGAAAGAAAAGTTAACTCAAGCTCCGGTATTGACATTGCCGGACGGCGTAGAAGACATGGTGGTTTATTCGGATGCTTCACTATCGGGGCTCGGTTGCGTGTTGATGCAACGGGGCAAGGTAATAGCCTATGCCTCGAGACAATTGAAGATACACGAGAAGAAATATCCCACGCACGATCTCGAGCTGGCGGCGGTGGTATTTGCATTAAAAATATGGAGGCATTACTTGTATGGGGTAAAGTGCACCATATTCACCGACCACAAGAGCTTGAAATACTTCTTTGATCAGAAGGAGTTAAATATGCGACAAAGGCGATGGCTGGAAACGGTGAAAGATTACGATTGTGAGATACACTACCACCCCGGAAAGGCTAATGTAGTGGCGGATGCTCTAAGTAGAAAAGCGGACTACGTCCCAATACGAGTAAGGTCGATGCAACTCGTGGTGACCTCGGGTATACTTGAACGTATTCGGGAGGCGCAGTTAGAAGCAGTAAAAGAAGAGAATTGGAAGAAAGAAAGAATAATTGGTCAGTTGAAAGATTTGTCGGATGGGAAACACGGGTTGAAGACTCGGTCCGGAAGGATATGGGTCCCACATACTTGTGGAGTAAAGGCGCTTCTACTTAATGAAGCTCATAAATCCCGTTATTCGATTCATCCGGGTGCGACCAAGATGTACAATGATTTAAAACAAAATTATTGGTGGCCCGGAATGAAGAGGGATGTGGCGAAATATGTGGAAAAATTCTTGACATGTTTACAAGTCAAGGCGGAGCATCAGAAACCATACGGCAAACTCCAACCGTTAGAAATTCCGGTTTGGAAATGGGAACATATTACAATGGACCTGTTAACCAAGTTGCCTAAGACAAATCGTGGTTTTGATGCCATATGGGTAGTGGTGGATAGATTGACGAAAAGTGCTCACTTCATTCCGATTCGTGAGACTTATACGTCAGAAAAGATGTCAGAAGTTTATACCAATGAAATCATAGCACGTCATGGGGTACCGGTGTCCATCGTGTCTGATAGGGATACCCGGTTTACTTCGAACTTCTGGCGAGATTTCCAAGAGCAAATGGGGACCAAATTGTTCATTAGCACTGCGTACCATCCTCAAACGGATGGACAAAGTGAAAGAACGATACAAACATTGGGGGACATGCTACGGGCGTGTATAATCGACTTTGGAGGCAGTTGGGATGTTCACTTACCGTTAGTTGAGTTTTCCTATAACAACAGTTACCAATCTAGTATTAAGATGGCACCATACGAAATTCTTTACGGTAGGAAGTGTCGGACCCCGGTATGTTGGGGTGAAGTGGGTCCACGAGAACTCGCTCACCAAGATATAGTACGAGCCACGAATGAAAAGATCGATAAAGTTAGGGCACACTTGAAAGCGGCTCAAGACAGGCAAAAGGCGTATGTTGATAAAAGGAAAAGGCCAATCGAATTCCAAATTGGTGACATGGTCATGCTAAAAGTTTCCCCATGGAAGGGCGTTATTAGATTCAGAAAAAGGGGGAAGCTAAGCCCGAGGTTTATTGGGCCATTTAAAATTATCGGGAGAGTTGGCGAAGTGGCTTATCGCCTTGAGTTACCGGAGGAACTAAGTGGGATACATGGTACGTTCCACGTGTCACAATTAAGAAAGTGCTTAGCAGACGAAACGGCCTATATCCATTACGATGATATCGAGGTGGATAATAGTCTGAATTATGCGGTGAGACCGGTGGAGATTTTGGACCGAAAGGTCAAACATCTACGAAATAAACAAATTGATCAAGTCAAAGTCAAATGGGAGCATAGAAAGGGTTCGGACACTACGTGGGAGTCCGAAGAGGAGATGCGACGTCTCCACCCTACATTATTTGGTACGTATAACGGTTTCGGGGACGAAACCCTTTTTAAGGGGGGTGGACTTGTAACACCCCGAAAATATAAAACCTTATATTAAAATTATAAGGTTAAATAACGAGAATTTACTAATTAGAAATTTTAACCTAGTTAGTTAATTTCTTTGAAATGGTTAATTACAAGGTTAAAAGTTAACAAACTATATGTTGAATATAGTAGAGGGGCTTTAGTTGTTAAAAATTGAAACTATAATAATGTTTTTAATAAAAATTAAACCAAAACCCCATTTTTTGAGAAGCCTGGTCGCACAAAAGAAGAGCAGGGCGACACCCCACTCTCACATAAACCTAAAATCACTAGAACTCTCAAATTGAAGGTTTAATCTTGTCCCAAATCAAAATCCGAGCACAGATTATTGATCCTCATCACAAGAGGATTCCAAGGTATGTAAAATTCAAGGAAAACTCTGAAATCGAAATTCTCATGAATTGGGAAAAATCTGAAATTAAGCTTGCATGTATGTGTTATGATGATTAAGGAACAACTATAGTGTTTAGGGACAAACCCTAGATCAATACAAGTTGAAATCATAAGAAATTGTGTGAAACCTAGAACACCATTGTAGGTGATTTGTGAATTATGTGTAATTTGATTAATACTAGGATATTGGATGTTGATTTTGTGTAAATTGACGATTTGAAAGTGATTTCAGAAATTTAGAAGTTAACAAACATGTAAAATGTTGATTGAAGTGAAATTAGGGCTAAATGTTAAGCTAGAAACTTGTCATATAATCTTGTGATAAATCTGCCTTTAAGGTGTTTGTGAAAATGCCCCAAAGAAGGTTTAAAAATAGAAAATTAAAGCTTTAACGCATAATTATGATGTTTCGGTATATTATGCGAAGTGAAGTCTAAAGAGAGTTCTAAACATGTCTTGAATTGAACTCTATAGGAAAAGATACCGGGACGTCGAGTGGACAAGCCGGTGGTGATTTGCGGTTGAAGGGCGTACGCTAAGGTATGTAACTTGACCCGTTACATTTGGTGAATTGTTGTTAAATTTTGCGTTGTTGATAAAATCGTGTTGGTTGTGGTAATCTTGTATGATACTTAAATCCGTAGGCTAAAGATTGGTTTGTAGTCGTTTGGTTGCCATCAAAATGGAGAATTACCTTAGATGGATCAAACGGGTCAAATCATGATACCTTGTAGTTTCAATATTGTAAAGTTGAAAATAGAGGCGGGAATATTCATAAGAGCACGAAATCATAAATTGGTAAGATATGTGAATATTAATAAGTCGGGTGTTGGGCATAGGGCGCCATAGGTCAAATAGTTAAATGGTAGCAAAACGTGTAAGGTTAGAATGGGTCGATTAATCATATATGTTCATATAGTCTTTTGACCCGTAATCAAGTTTTTCGGTATGAAATTCATAATAGGCATGTCGGTAACGAATTTACAGACACATAGGAAAAAGAATCACCTAAAACGGACTTACGAGTCAAAAGTTATGACTATTTAAAGTTGGAACTAGATTTCTTTTGGAGCTGGAAATATTCAGCATCAGCAACAAGACCTACTGTGAAAATAAGGGCCTCGCGTAGCGCGAGACCCCGTCGCGTCTCGCGACGCCTTTGTTCCGAATTTTTATTTTTTTTTCTTAATTGTTGATGCTTGGAACTTGTTTATAACCCTTTTTACTTGATCAAAACTAACTTATGATGTGTTTTGATCCTAGGTGTTGATAGTAACTAACCGGAAGATGGTCGAGCAAACTTTTGAAGAACCGAACACTATCTATTAGCTTCCGCATCGCTTAAAAACTTAATTAGACTTTATGTATGGTTGTAAACAAATCTTTAACAGCTTTTGTAATCTTTTAATTTAGTCGTTAGTTGACTTTGGTAGACGCTACTTATGAACGTCTTTTATGAAAGTTATGTTATTACAACTAATGTCTAAGTCTATTATTGTAATTTATGATTAAAAATCAATTTCAATTAGATGGGTGTTACATGATAAGCCGGGATTAAGGAGACTTTTGAAGACCGCTTCTGACTACGTAATTTTGATACACTAATATACGTGTTGGACAAGGGTAGGGTGACCATGTGTCCCTTCTGATGTGATACGTTATGTAAGACACAGTGATTGTGGCCGGAGGATGACGAAAGCCCAATTATCCTTAAAACATGCGACAATACTTATGACTAATAACTAATGAAAAGCTCAGTCGTTGTGTTCCCACTAAGCACGCTATTGACCAGCATATTTGTGCTATAACTATAATACTACATGCTTACTTGCTACGTTCTTATTTACAAGTTGTGCAATAATTGTGATGATATGTGATTGAATAATATAACGACTGTGTATATACATATATGTAATACACCTCTGAGGTCTTATTCGCTAAATAGAGGCTTGCGTGCTCGTGTACTTAACAAGACCTGACCTAACCGACTTTCTTCTAGGAAGATGTCGACTCAATGGAACACCACACCAACAACCCTCTGCCGATGACAAAGGCGGAATTTCAAGAACGCCTCTTGCAGTTCATCGCACAGTACGAGGCCCTTCGCTCCGAGCGCAGCGGAAGTACCTCAGGAAATAAACCACCCAACGGCTGCACCTACAAGCAGTTCTTAGGCTGCCAGCCCCTACATTTCGACGGCACTGGGGGTGCCGTAGCCTTCGTGCGCTGGGTTGAGAAGACGAGCACCGTATTGTGTGCGAGCAAATGCGCCCCAGAGCACCAGGTCACGTACATTTCCGGACTGTTCCAAGATGGGGCTCTGTCTTGGTGGAAACTCCAGGTTCAGACGATAGGCGAGGCTGCTGCGTATGCTTTATCATGGGACGATCTGAAAGAGCTAATGCATAAAAAGTACTGTTCGAGAACAGAAAGCCAGAAGGTGGAAACTGAGTTCTGGAACTTGAAGATGGAAGGTCCAAAAATAGTTGAGTATGTGGAGAAGTTCCAAGTTCTGTCGCGTATCGTTCCTTACATGGTAGATCCAGAGTTTAAGAAGCTGAGTATGTGGAGAAGTTCTAACTCGTTGTCCAATGGTGAAGATTATCAAGTAATGTATACAAAACCCTACATACCAGCTGTAATATGGAGATTACATAGACTTAATCCCTGTAATTATAACCTTGAAAATAAACATGATTTTGAAAGTAATTTGATAAAAAGAGAATGACTCACATTATAAGCATGCAGATTCATACGGCCAAAGTTTAGTCTACAGATAAGCCTTGATATATTGCAGATTTATACAGGCAGAGCTTAGCCTATTGATTTAGCCTTGTAACCTAGTGCACACGAACTAGGTAGGTAACTTAATACAGCAATTACGATAACTCACGAGATTAAAACCCTCACAACGAATGACAAAGTGCAATCACTTAAACATCCATCTGATTCACAACGAATGACAGAGTATTCCCCGAGTTCGGGTGGTACTCAAACATCCTGTCGGAATCACGACTAATGACAAAGGATAGCACTTAAACATCCGGTCGGATAGTTTCAATCAATCGGACATTGAGTCGTAGCAGCGATCGAGTTAATACCCTGTATCGTAGCAGCGTTTGAGCTAGTGTGTGTTTTGTAGTAATCGTATCATAACTCAGCATGTATAACGAATTTTCTCGTCGTTCAAATGCCAGAATTCAAGTCCCAATGCCTGCTATTTATACATGAAAATTGACCCCCTCGCGTGACGCGAGGGGTCACCCCTGGGGCGTCGCGTGGCGCGAGGGGCCACCTTATCTCATATGGTTGCCACGTGTGTTTGGAGTTCAGCTGAGTCGACGGAATTGATTTTTTCGAAATTGACAGCAAGATATGTGGATAATCGTCGAGTAGGGAATACCCCCCCTGAGTTTTAGGGGCCCTGATCCTGATTCTGATTATTCTGAAAATTTTAGGGTTTATGTAGAATTACTTAGGGGTCTTAACTAAAGTTTCCTTGTGAACAAAATATAATAATAAATAATAGTTTTGGTGAGAGTTGTTATGGTTTGAGATAAAAGGAAATAAATTAGTGAGAATGGACCCACTTTGTAACTTTAGGGTTCAACTATAAAACCTTATGGTAGAATTTTGGGTATAACTTTTGGGCTATTTAAAAATATATAATGCACTCGTGGTAAGTATAATACCCCTTATTCAACCTTATCCCGATGTCCGAGACCGAACCCCAACAATTTAGTCGGGCAGAGTCCTGACATACGTTATGAGGCTCAGATCAATCGGAAAGGGTAGCGGTGATTGGGAGTTAAAACACTTAAAACCGGGCAGGGCTTTATTATTATTATAGGTATAAAATAATATATATATATATATATATATATATATATATACATTGAGAGAGTAGCGAGACTCATGATGAAAAAAAATGGAAAGCTCAATATTCTCTATTTATAGTGAATCAGTTACTTGGAGAAGACACTTGATGTCTATTTGATTTACACGTATCAACAAAATTCAGTGTCCACTATTTCTTTTACATGGACACATGTCCATTTTAAGTTTGATTTCAATGTTTTAATTATTATTACTATTTTATTATTTCATATTTTGTTCTTATCTGATTCTTGACATATGTTCCTTCAATTCAAAGAATTCAATTGTTGAATTTATTTATTATTTTATCTATACGATTATTTTAAGCTTTTATTATTATTATTATTATTATTTTATTTATTATATATAAAAATATATATATGGGACACGAAAGTTTGAAATGGAACACGAGACATGTTTCAATTTCAAATATATATATTTTATTTTATTATTATATATATATTATAATTAATTTAACTATTTTACTTATTTGGCGCTTATAACTTATAAAATATAGCGTTTTATAAAATAATAAATATTTCATCAGAACGAGAATATTTTTGTCTACATTTAGGTCTAAGTTTCATTAAAAATAGAGTAGGTTCAAATACAATGTATTTTTATTAAATGGTTCATGAGCCCGTCTAGCTACTTCATATTTCTAATAGTCTACTTGCTCGTAAACTACCCGTCTAATAATATAAGTTTTTATATACTTTTATTTTTATTAGACAGGTCACCTATATACAGGCCAATTATTATAATATTTCAACCAACTATAAAAATAGTGTTTAAAATTATTTGGGTTGAATATTTATATTAAAAATAAACTAGTTACTAGTGGTTAATAAATTTAACCAAACCTATAATTCATATATATAAAAATAGGAATGTTACATTCTCCCCACCTTGTTTTAAATCTCGTCCTCGAGATTTGGGTTACGATATTTCTTTTAGACTTATGTCATATTTTAGTCAATAAAAATAATATTAAGGTAGATGACACATATTTAAAATATCAAATTTTGTGAATACGAGTTGTACCATAAGTAAGATTCAATGGTTCAACTGAATTAGTTCAAGAAATCGATGACAAACGAATGAGATGAAATGATATAATTTCCAAAGTGACTAGGTTCAAGCCAAAAGATATATGATCAATAGATATTTAAAATGAACGTGAAGGATTTTTAGAATCAATAAAAATTTTTTGTCAAAAGAAAGCTTACTTTGATTGGCTACTGAGGAAGACTTAGAATCGACAGGTTCCAAATGAAATAAAAGCATGAAAAATGATTTGTCAAATATCGAATTATGATATGAGTAAATCAATGTGCTGAGATAAGTGAATTGCCAAAATACATCAAAAGACAATAGAGTTAGTGTATCATTGTTTAGAGTTCCAAGTTTTTAATTGTGAAACAATGTGATAGTATACTATTAGTGACCATATTTTTCATACTATGTCCTAGAGATCGAAATATAATAAGAACAAATTGTTTTGGCATGACCAACCATTATATTATATTTGTAAAGCAAATGTAATATATATTATTTGTCTCTGTCTGAACCGTATCTTATATATCAAATATAAATACTATATATTATTTATTACACATTTTTACTATATGTAAATGGTCACCACTTTTAAATAAATATTTTTAGTATTTTACTATACTATGTAAAATAACTTATATTTACTATGTAATATATATTACAAAACACTGCAATGAAGTTATTTCATTACAAAATATTTTAATATTATTATTTTGTAAAAGAAATCACTATTATTTATAACGTTTAAATGAAAGTTATAAATAAAGGTGTAAAAGTATTTATAAAATATTTTGTAAATATATAACATTTAATGGGTTGATTCTATGTGATTACTTATTTTCATTTTAAAACCATATAACGTTGTGAATGTATTTACAAATGTTGTAAATAAGTGAAAACGGGGACTATTCTTATATATTACAATGTTCCCCTAACCTAACGTAGTTGATAACTACCATTTTATTCATATATGGTCATTTTCTTGCCAGAGCGTTATGGTACATAGTTACCACAAAACATGTGATAGATAATTATTTATATAATTTTATTCGTCCCTCTCATTCTTGTATTGTTTTATGAAAATATGTCTTCCCCTTACAGTACAAAGTAAAATATTTTTATATATAATTAAAATTTACTAAATAAGTATGATGACTTAATTTAAATATATTAACTAGTCATTATCATGGGTGGATATTGGTTAGTGCTGCCTTGTTTAAGCATAGGTGACCAATCCATACCTAACTAAGGCTAGGCTACTTAATATCTGCCCTTGATAATAACCCTAGTACTTAACATTATTATTAATATATTATTACTAATAATAAAACTAATATTAATTATCAATAATAAATAATTAAACATAAACTTAAATGAGAGTATACCTCAAACATAAAAATATAAATTCTTTACCTCAATGGTTTAAGTAATATTTTAAAGTAATTACTTATATAAGTTTTCTATATATAGAAATTTATTGACTTTATATCAAAGAGTCATCGTTTTATAATAATGCGGTTCACAGTGCAAAGAGCGGAATGCTATTTGAGTTTGGATAAAACAACAAATTAGAATGAAGCCCTCTAGTGGTCTTCACAAATCAAACGAATCACATGCGCAACAAACAGTGCATGTGTAATGTGTGAATTTACCAAGAAATGAAATAGATCAACTTTCGCTATTATGAAAGAAATCCTCATGGTATGATGACTATTAGGGTAAGTAGAAACACCAAAGTTAATTCATTATATGCAGAAGTCAGAAAAAGAAACATAAGAATTTTATCTGGAATTTCATGTGATAACCGTTGTTAAGTGACATTACCAGAGAATGTCGAATAAAATGAAATAGGGAATTTGCAAAGGTATGTGACTCCTTTTGTAGTGATAATAATTCTGATTAGACTGTGCACCGATGGTTGTGAAATCTTGTTACAACGTACCTCAGCGAGATTCATGTCGTTTGTAGGATCGCGTGACAAAGTGCTTCTTTTTTATTAATAGTTCTTCTACTGACGGAATTAGCATTGGTGTTATCGTGCCAAATTTTTATTTTTCAAAGGTCTTGTCTTGGAAGTTGTGTGTGATATACATCGACGTCTGTGGATGTATAATTTAAGTTTCATGTGTTTTCTTGTGCACTAGCACAACTTTACATGTTTCTTACTTGTGTATTAGAAATTCTTATACTTTTGATGGTGTCCCAACTTAAAGGTTTTCCATCATTTATTTTGTAGCATGAGTTACGAGACAGATGATCAAACAAAATAATGTTTGATATCGGAAAAGAGATTCCTGATAAAGAAATCTAGACACAGATGCTTGTGCTTTATTCCAAATTGTCAATCCTTATGATTTTTGGATTTCCTTATAGATATACATATCTATATAATCATATATTTCACATGTTGTAATATACATACCCTCTATAAGGTCAATGTATTTAACAGATTCTTAATTCCAATAACAAGTCAGATATCAGGTCATGATACTATTTAGGGAAATCTTGTCACTTGTCTGACATTTATATATATCACGTTTTATCCGGTTCGCGCCGGAGAGGTAATCCCAGTATATCCGGACAAGCTGGAGAGTCTGCTTCACCATACCCAGTCTTGTCGGAGAAAATTTTTTTATTTCCTATAAATAGTATCTTTTCAAGATTTTAAAAATGCCTCTTTTATTAGGCTTTTATCCAAAATTAGGGAAATTGGTATTCTCGTAACATATCTTATTCTAGACCAAGTAATATCAATAAGCAAGAATTAATAGCAATTAAGTGCTATTGCCTGCAATGTTCTAATCGTCATTCTTATGGCATACCAAAATCCATCATACTTTATTTACACAAGTATTTAGCTTATCTCGAAGCTTATACTAAGGCATCTTTTCTTAAGTTCAAGTCTAAATACTACCATGTGTGCTACCAGTTAATAGCAATCTCCTAACTCTTTTATATAAGCTTAGGTATTATTATCACAACACCTATAGGCTTAAATTAGTGGCTCTGATACCACCTTCTGTCACGACCCCCGACCCACCCTGGACGGAATCGAGAGCCGCGAACAGCCAAGTGGTACCGGTGATTATTTTAAAAAAAATATTGCAGCGGAAATTTTATCAGGACCGTGAGTTAGAAAAATATCAGAGTTTAGAAAACACCGGATTTTATTTATTAAATAGATGGGATAACCCATGTTTTTACAATGGTAGCTTTAATAAAGATAAATTTGATTACATAAACAATATTTCTTAATTTGATTTTATTAATAAAATAAGCCACTTCTTGAAGCCTTTCAGTGCCGTATCCATCTCTTACTCCAATCTACTGTAATTACCTAAAACATGTTTGAAAAAGGTTTTGTCAGCGGGAAATACTGGTGAATCATTCTATTTACTAAAACGACTTGTTTGTTATAATTTACAGTATTAAGAGCGATTACAATGTTTTTATATCAACCAACTACCCTCGGTATTTGTCACTCGACTCGTTTCTGTGACTATGGTCATATCACCCATTGGCTAACTCGTAGTCCAATGGTGAAGATTATCAAGTAATGTATACAAAACCCCACATACCGGCTGTAATATGGAGATTACATAGACTTAATCCCTGTAATTATAACCTTGAAAATAAACATGATTTTGAAAGTAATTTGATAAAACAGAATGACTCACATTATAAACATGCAGATTCATACGGCCAAAGTTTAGTCTACAGATAAGCCTTGATATATTGCAGATTTATACAGGCAGAGCTTAGCCTATTGATTTAGCCTTGTAACCTAGTGCACACGAACTAGGTAGGTAACTTAATACAGCAATTACGATAACTCACGAGATTAAAACCCTCACAACGAATGACAAAGTGCAATCACTTAAACATCCATCTGATTCACAACGAATGACAGAGTATTCCCCGAGTTCGGGTGGTACTCAAACATCCTGTCGGAATCACGACTAATGACAAAGGATAGCACTTAAACATCCGGTCGGATAGTTTCAATCGATCGGACATTGAATCGTAGCAGCGATCGAGTTAATACCCTGTATCGTAGCAGCGTTTGAGCTAGTGTGTGTTTTGTAGTAATCGTATCATAACTCAGCATGTATAACGAATTTTCTCGTCGTTCAAATGCCAGAATTCAAGTCCCAATGCCTGCTATTTATACATGAAAATTGACCCCCTCGCGTGACGCGAGGGATCACCCCTGGGGCGTCGCGTGGCGCGAGGGGCCACCTTATCTCATATGGTTGCCACGTGTGTTTGGAGTTCAGCTGAGTCGACGGAATTGATATTTTCGAATTTGACAGCAAGATATGTAGATAATCGTCGAGTAGGGAATACCCCCCCTGAGTTTTAGGGGCCCTGATCCTGATTCTGATTGTTCTGAAAATTTTAGGGTTTATGTAGAATTACTTAGGGGTCTTAACTAAAGTTTCCTTGTGAACAAAATATAATAATAAATAATAGTTTTGGTGAGAGTTGTTATGGTTTGAGATAAAAGGAAATAATTTAGTGAGAATGGACCCACTTTGTAACTTTAGGGTTCAACTATAAAACCTTATGGTAGAATTTTGGGTATAACTTCTGGGCTATTTAAAAATATATAATGCACTCGTGGTAAGTATAATACCCCTTATTCAACCTTATCCCGATGTCCGAGACCGAATCCCAACAATTTAGTCGGGCAGAGTCCTGACATACGTTATGAGGCTCAGATCAATCGGAAAGGGTAGCGGTGATCGGGAGTTAAAACACTTAAAACCGGGCAGGGCTTTATTATTATTATAGGTATAAAATAAAATATATATATATATATACACATTGAGAGAGTAGCGAGACTCATGATGAAAAAAAATGGAAAGCTCAATATTCTCTATTTATAGTGAATCAGTTACTTGGAGAAGACACTTGATGTCTATTTGATTTACACGTATCAACAAAATTCAGTGTCCAATATTTCTTTTACATGGACACATGTCCATTTTAAGTTTGATTTCAATGTTTTAATTATTATTACTATTTTATTATTTCATATTTTGTTCTTATCTGATTCTTGACATATGTTCCTTCAATTCAAAGAATTCAATTGTTGAATTTATTTATTATTTTATCTATACGATTATTTTAAGCTTTTATTATTATTATTATTATTTTATTTATTATATATAAAAATATATATATGGGACACGAAAGTTTGAAATGGAACACGAGACATGTTTCAATTTCAAATATATATATTTTATTTTATTATTATTATATATATATTATAATTAATTTAACTATTTTACTTATTTGGCGCGTATAACTTATAAAATATAGCGTTTTATAAAATAATAAATATATCATCAGAACGAGAATATTTTTGTCTATATTTGGGTCTAAGTTTCATTAAAAATAGAGTAGGTTCAAATACAATGTATTTTTATTAAATGGTTCATGGGCCCATCTAGGTATTTCATATTTCTAATAGTCTACTTACTCGTAAACTACCCGTCTAATAATATAAGTTTTTATATACTTTTATTTTTATTAGACAGGTCACCTATATACATGCCAATTATTATAATATTTCAACCAACTATAAAAATAGTGTTTAAAATTATTTTGGTTGAATATTTATATTAAAAATAAACTAGTTACTAGTGGTTAGTAAATTTAACCAAACCTATAATTCATATATATAAAAATAGGAATGTTACAATTGCCCAAGGGAGATTAAGCAAAATCATGGGAAAGATGTCTAACACCGAAGCCTGGGAAGCCCGCCAGGAATCCAAGCATGGATATCGGTACGTCCCATATTACTCAATGTTATGCATCTGTATTGCCAAATACTGTTGCAAATTTTACGATTCGCACCTCTAGAGTTCGAGAGTATAATTGGTTTAAGTAGCGAGTAAGTAGATATTCCAGTACCCATTAGAACTAGCTTAGGGGAAGCTAGTGGAAGCCAACACAGTAACTGGAATCGGCAAGAATGAACCCGGAGAACGTAAGTTTACGCTAGATCTATTGCCAGTTGAGTTAGGAAGCTTCAACGTGGTAATTGGACGTATTAGTGGGCAAGCGATCGAGCGGAGGTTGATATCCGCACCTCGATGACGAATGAAGGAACGATTGAGACTCACGAAGCAGGATACGCCACCACCGATCACGAATTGTTTGAAGGCATGAAAGTTGTTGTGGGCAGGATGTGTTGTTATCCGGCTCATGTCGGGGACAAGGGAGCCGAAGAAACTAAAACTTAAAGATACCCCCGTGATCGGAGAATATCCTGAAGTCTTCCTCGAAGACTAGCCAGAATCATCTCCTCAACGATTAGTCGAATCTCGCACCGATTTAATTCCAGGCACCGCACCTGTAGTCGATGCACCGTAGCGACTTACATTTTCGAGGATGCAAGGATTGATTGTGAAGTTTCAGTAGTAAATAGAGAAGGAAGATAACAGACCAAAATTCCCTTTTGGGTAACCTCAGTTCCGCTCATCAAGAAAAAGAACGATGACTTTCAAATGATCGGAAGTCGGACGAGCTAGCCAACCAGGGTCGGTGGCTCTTGCTAAGGACTAACGAACTTCTTACATAACTGACTGTGAGGACCCAACTACTATTACACGACTGGTCGACAATCGAGCGTCGTTAGCAGTGAATTCAAGAAGAAAGTTTACCGGTGAAAATTGTGGGACAATGACTAGTTCTTAGACGACACAAAAAAAGGTGCTTCCTACACAATGTACAAACCGGGTCTACACGGGATACGAAATCTGGAGAATCTAGAAAACTTATATCTATGACCTTTGGGAACCCAGGTCCAAACTCGTAAGGGTTTTTATTTAGGAACCATATCTGTCAACTCAATCAACCATCATTAACCTGGCGCATATGCCAGTTCTGTTGACCAAACCGGAAGTACTTGAATTTCTTTTACTTCTAGCGAGTAGACGTTTGCATCTCTACTCCCCTTAATGGTAGTTGCATCACAATAATTTTCTCGCTGAGAGCGAACACACATTTGCTTCGATAGCTGGTCATTTCTTCACTTTAGCAAATACTCATTGTTCCTTTTCTTGGAAACTTACCTGACATACATGCATCATTTGCTACACATGTGCTTTCGTTTTGAACAAGCACTTCATTGGAATTTACATATTATTTTGCTAAACCTAATTACTGATTCCTGATTCAAGTAACCTACATTATTGTTATTGTTGGCTCTTTTGTTACCAAGCCAACACACTTTCTTGAAACCGCTTTCTTTCAAGTTACATTCATGGTTTATTTTGCTACCATGCCGAGGATTCCTTGTTGATACATACATCGTCGGGTTACGTTGAAACCAAGTTCAATTGCTTGAACTTATCCAGTTCACAGGTTTAACTTGAAACGCTATATGATGTATTCGGAGCATCATATTCAACTATCTTGCAGAGATTCTTTCATTTCGAGTCGTAGTAGATTTGGTTGGTCTACGACTCCACTAAAACGCTTGATTTGTTTCGATACCTTGCGGTGATATTTTCACAAAATTGAAGCTTGCGCTAATTTGGTTACTCACTTCGTACACGGATTCAATTCCCTATTTAGTTGTTAACAATTCAATTTGGATCTTCACGATCAAAGCGGTCTCAACACAATTGTGTGTTAAGGCAATGGTACATATATTCATTTCATAAGCACAATGTACCTCCTAACGACTCTTTCGTAGTCAACCAAATGCCTTGCGATACTCATTACTGTTCATCTTCGATTGGAAACAGTGGTCCTTTGATGTTCCGGATTTAATTGGAAACTCTATAACATGGTATAAATCAAATCTTCAGATTGCCTCAGTACACTTTCATTTGATTTCAAACGCGGTGAACTTGTTCAGTCACCACTATTATTGGGTAATGCCATTACGACACCTTGTGGTGTCATCATAAACTTGTAGCTTGTGCTAATCATGGTAACCGTTTTACACGAGACCACGCATACTTTTGTTTGATTTATCATTTAAACATTTCTGATGCAACTACGAATCAAGACAATGGTACACCAGATTCGCTTGTATTCCATTCGGTGTACCTTCACCATTCAAAAATGTCAACACACTAAACCTTACCAGACATTTATTCAGGAGTTGACAGATCATTTTACGATTACGCTAAGTTACTGCCTTTGAGTTCATATAGCGGGTGCTATGGTTTGTGAAAACTCGTTTGCATATTGCAACCGATCGTTTAAAAATCTTATTAGTCAAAACTCCACTTTTTTGGAACCCCTGCTAGCTGGATTACACTAGACTATACGTCAAATGCGTCTTGTACCTTTGACATCCAACGCTAGCAGCACACACCTTTCAACCCTAGGATTCGGGTTGTTATATATTCTTGGACTCACCTAATGTGAGTAATGTTTGTTTCGATTTGATGATTATCTACTTCGGTATTATTCATATACATACGTGTGTGACTTAACCATAAGGAGTAAGGTAGTACAAATTTCGAGGACGAAATTTCTTTAACGGGGGGAGAATGTGACAACCCTCACCAAACCAGGTATCCGTACGAATTAATTAATATTTAATTAATGCTTAATTACAGTGCTTGCTTACAACAGTGGTTAAACTGCTTCTTGATTTCTGATACATACATATTCATGCATCATACTTTATTACTGTCACTCTATTATTTACACACAAACATCAGTGACAACCTTGATGCACAAAAGCACAGTGAGCACACTATACGGATAACCCAGTAAACATGTTGACACTGCCAGCACTAGACAGTTACTGTCTCTGAGGCCATTATGAGCCGGGAATAGATTACTACACTAGTAGGGAGTGTAGGGATGTGAGGATTGTAAAATTGCGTCACTAGGTGATAATTATAGTGCCGGGAAGTGCCAAAAACGTACTTTAAGTACAAAATTCTGCACTTTAATACAAAATTCAGCATTTAAGCTAACTAGTAAAGTGCAAAAACATGGGAAAATAATACTAGACACTTTCCAAAGTGTCAGGAATTCATTGTGTCACTAAAACAAATATTAACAACACTTTAAATGCTTATTTAGCACTTTAATGGATTAATATCCAACCGAACCACCACTCTTTACCCGGAACATAAAAATCTTGTCAATGACACTATTTTTCCTTTTCTAAGCTAGTTAGGGTACCCGAACACCCGTTACAAAACACTACACTCTAGTAACTAATTTTAAATCTCTAATTAACAAACTAGAGCACTAACTAGATGGTTAAAATCGAACCATAATACCCCCCCCTTGCAACCGAACGGTTCCCCATAGGGGACACCACCCTTACTAGTTTGATTATTTTATTCCATAATGCATAATATCTTGTTGACGTATTGTTTATTGGTTAATACTCTAAATTGGTTTATAAATTAGACCATAAGACTAAGCATTTCATTTTCATTCAAACACAAAAGCAAAGTTGGCACTCTTTCTTTCCCCCATTGTTGTCTTCAGCCGAGATCACCAACCATCATCCAACCATCACCAAGTTTTGATCTAGCCATTTTACACACATACAAGTGTGCAAGGGATCATACAAACAAGCCCGGTGCTCTCGGAAGTTCAAGGACCGCTCTTGTATTCTTTTATCCACCACTTTTACGCCTTTGATCTTCCCTAGCCTTGTGCTAGTTGTAAGTGCTTCTCAACACTCTCTTGTTCTTATTTAAAGTGGTTAATAAGAGGTTTAACGGATAAAAATCGAGAACACTAAAGATCAAAACTAAAAGACTTGAAAGTATGATGAACTAGCTGGTTAAAAAGAAACTAGTGGTATAAATCATGATAAATCTGAAATAAACAAACCATAATCTGCTGTAACAGACTCATGATCTGATTTTAATCATATTAGAAAGGTTGGCGAACGTATGGGTGCGTTTTAGTAACATTTAACCTTCAAACAGCAAGCTGATCTGCACTTTCAGCCGACTTTAACTGGCTGTAACAGGTCCTTAACTAAACGAAAAATGTATTTTCTGAAGTCTAGGTTTATGTACTATGAAATACGGTTCTAATGGCACCGGAATCATAATTTTTGGACTTCGTTTACTATTTTTAAAGCGTCGTTTTCTAACAGCAGCTCAAGCTGTATTTTTCTGCTGAAAATACGTGTTGTATTTTTCGTCGTAACTTGAAATCGGTGTAGGATTAGATCATAAAATTTATACTGTAGATGAACACCGATGTATTTGTAACTCTCTCACTGGAATTTCGTAAATCGGACTCTCGATGAATTTTAAATAAATTATTCCGCGGACTGTGGTCAGAAAAAGATAAATCTGATTTCGGTCCGGAAAATGATTTTCTATAAAATATTGGTAATGATTTGGACCCCGATATTTTTACACAATAAAATTTGGATCGTTTAAGACATTATGTAATAATTTGGGAATTTTTGGAGTAAGATAACTATTTTATTAAAATAACCGAAAACAGCCCAGTTTTGTGTATTAAAACTGAATCGGTATAAGTAGTATTTTGCATGTCCAAATGTCGGGCTGGTTATTTGAAAGCAATCTAGCATGTTATATGTTAAAGAAAATGATACGCTAGTAAGCGTGGACGCCTCCTGTTACAGAGGAAACTCTGGCGAAATTTTTCCAGAAAATATAACACTTAGAAATGTTTTTGGTGACAAGTGTTATAAATATATTTTTAACTTGTTTTCCAAAATATAAATTTCGCCATGATTTTTATTACAAAATAGCCAAGTGTCGGAGGTGGATTTTCGTAAATGAAAACTTGTTAAATATATATTGAGAATATATATTCCATAATAAAACGCTTGTGTGCTTACGTGATTATTTTGTGAACTAGAGATATATTATTTTTAGGGTAAAAATAATATTACTTGTTAAATCATGAGAATACGACTCCAAAATAATACCAACGCGAACTCTAAAATGTAACGCGCGTATTTTCGGAAAATACTCTTAATGGTGTATTTTGACAAAGTAATATTTTGGGAAATTGTATGAAGTAAAATATAATACTTTTGGGAAAAATATGTATATTTTGGACTTGTGATTAAAATATATTTTTCAAATGAGACTTAAAAATATATTTTTTGGAAAATATAACGTATACGTTATTTTGGACAAATGAGTTGAATATATTTCTTTTAAGTGAGACTTACAATATATGTTTTTGGAATTATATATTGGGAATATATTAACGTATATTTGGTTGGAACAATACACCGAAATATGACGCCATTACATGGCAAGATATACCAATACAAGAAATACGAATACACAAATACGAGATACTCCCATCCTTGGGAAGGAGAGACGAATACGAATACCTGAGAAGTCTTAATACATAAATATCGTATAAACAATTATTCCAAAACCAAACATAATCATTATAACTTGGAATAATACCAGAAACGTAACTCAAAAACATAAATACTAAGACAAGGCACGACCCGCCCGTCTAATAGACGTTAGACCATTGTAGGTAGTCGTGTTTGCTGAGGAGATTTGGGTTACGAGTTACAAGTACCGAAGACGCAATACAGTGAGTTCATGTCCCCCTTTTCTCTTAACTGTTTTCAGTTTTATACTTCGGGGGTGAAATACATGTTACATTTACTACAAACGTTTTATACACGATATGATTAGCTAAGGAACTTACTACTAGATCACGTGAATGGATAGGCTATTATTGTAAGACCATTAATCCTTGTATAAGGACCGAGAGGCATGAGTGATAGATCTATCGGGTGTTGCGAGCCCCACACATGGGCCAGCGTGTGGCTGCATGTGGTGACTATGTCATTCCGCCGGAAGGACCGGTATGAAATCCGCGTTACAGGTTTGAGTGCTTCCTAGGCCATGTCACTTATTAATATATTAGCTACACATTAATTGATCTCTTTTTCCTTATTGCTACATACCAAGAACATACATTCATACAGACATGTTACAAAGGTTTATACATACTCACTTACACATGAACTCGCTCAACTTTATGTTGATTTTTCAAACTACATGTATTTCAGGAAACTAACGGATCTGGCACGGTATGCACGTATTTTCAAGCTGCGTTTGAATAAAGAAGTCATCCAGGGTTTAGAAGGTGTAACCTCTTCCTGGACGGGTTACATACCCCTGAACCTAGTATTGTTTAAAGTCTTTTGTTAAGTCCTTATAAACTCAATTAAATCAAGTTAAGGTTTGTAACTCATTTTGTGATTGTTGAAAAATGGGATTTTTCTAACTTTATTAATGGATGAATATATCATGTTTTTATCATATAGCATTATTATGATTGTTGCTATGGTATTAAGAAGTCACACCAAATAAACCCACGCTTCCGCAAAGCCAGGGTGTGACATATAATTATTACGATGCTTTTAGGTTCGTTAAAGGTCACTCATAGGTTACTTTCAACATGTTGACACTTTTAACCCTTATGTTTCATAAAATCCTTATTTTAAGCACAAACGACTTCCAATGTTCGTTAATTTATTCTTTAAAGAATACGAACATCATGTGAGGTCAATCAGAGGTACGAGAATGGCATGTTGACTCTTTGGATCCCTTTATTAACATATTTACATTGTTTAACATCTTTAGTCCCTCGAAAATAATTCATTACACGTTTAAAGTCCGTGACACGTGTCTTCATTATATTGGTCGTGATTTTACGAGGTGTTACAAATATAGTAATGGTGTCAATTATAAAAAAATAACTAATGG
Source organism: Helianthus tuberosus (assembly GCA_030545235.1). Classification (NCBI taxonomy): domain Eukaryota; kingdom Viridiplantae; phylum Streptophyta; class Magnoliopsida; order Asterales; family Asteraceae; genus Helianthus; species Helianthus tuberosus. Next base: position 8,638,648 of record CM060358.1, read on the forward strand.
TATCGCTTGAAAGTTTTTTATTACACGTTATATACGAGACGCAAAATTTATTGGTGTTGGATGAACCCGTGCACCACAATGTGGCTCAACTGTTAATATTAATGGCATGCTAACTTTGGGTTAATAGGCTAGATAATGTATTTTCATGCTATAAATTAATTACATGTTTGTGCTAGATGAAATTGTACTTTAACTATATCAAGTATAGAGAGTTTTTCAAAAAATAAAAATAAAAAAAAGTTGGATTTTCACTTCTAATTTAAAGTTTTCATTTTTAACCTCTTTAATTTTTTTTTTTTTACTTTTACCCAAACTTTTTCAACTTTTGCAAGTTAACCCCTAATACTTTTTTGTTTTCAATTTTGATCCCCCATACTTTCTATATTTTGCAAATTTTTCGTTTTATGTTTCGTTCTAAATTTTGCGAGTGAATACGCCGCAACATGCGTGTGGGTTCAATGTTTTTCGTCTATTTTTTTCTATTTAACATGCCCGTCGCAATATGTCTTTATTTTCCTGTTTGACAGGTTCGTCGCAACGAGCGGGGTCCTAGATCGAGTTAGTTATTCTTTTCTATGTTTTACGTTTTAGTCTAATTTTTTCGCATTAACATGACGCAACGGGCATGCATGGTTCAACGATTTTACGTATGTTTTTCGTCCGGTGTTATTTTTTTCCTTTTTTTATTATTTGTTTTTGCCCATTTTTCGGTGTTGCTTGCCGCTGGCAGTGATATAGCATTGGTGCTACTTGGCACGGTTTACGCCTCTTGCAGCAACGCGGGGGCCTTAATACTAGTTTAATTTAAATACTACAAATTAGTAACTTATTTGTGCATATAGGTGTTGTACTTAATGCTTGTGGATTTTTTCAAAAAAAATGATTTTTTTTTTACTTTTAACCCTAGAGTCTTTGATAAATTAATTTTAACCCAAAAATATTTGATTTTTTACTTTTAACCAAAAACTTTTCATCTTTTGCAATTTAACCTCACAACTTTTTTACTTTTAGTTTTGGTCCCCTATACCTTTCAACTTTTTCAAATTTTTTGTTTTACGCTTCGGTCTAAATTTTGCGAGTTAACACGATGAAACGTGCGTGTGTGATTCAATGTTTTTACGTTTCGTTTTACGCTTCGTTCTACATTTTATGAGTTAATACAACGCAACGTGGATGCGTGGTTCAAAATTTTTAACGTCGTCTGTTTCTTCCTCATTTGACAGGTTCGTCACAACATGCAGATCCTAGATTGACTTAGTTATTATTTTCTATGTATTAATTTTCGGTCTAATTTCATCGCGTTAACACGCCGTAACTTCAGTGTTGGCGGTCGCTGGTAGTGGTGTGACATTGATGCTATTTGACACGATTTTACGCCCTGTCACAACGCGGGGGTGCTTAATGCTAGTTTAATATAAATGGCATGCTAACTCTGGGTTAGTAGGCTAGATAATGTATGTTGTATATAAGGAAACTTGAAAGTTGTGGTCTATGGGTGACCTTGAAGCAAGGGCGTAGCTTTGTGGGGGCGGCCGACACCCCGAACTTTTCGCGTTAGTGGAGTGTATGTAGTTTTCGTATAGAAATTTTTGGGTATATACGTTTTTGACACCCCGGGTTTTATAGAAATTTTTGGTATATACGTTTTCGACCCCCGCTCGGAAATCTCAAGATTCGCCAATGCCTTGAAGACTATGATGTTCATAAAATGGTCATTTTTTACCATAATACTCCGGTATGGACTATGATACTTATATGGATCGTAGACTTAGGGAGGACGGGGTGTGTACGGTGAAGGGGAGCGATGAAGGAGTTCACTGCGCGGGCAATGTCGGCCCCCATTGGTGTGCGGTGAACTTGTGAATACGGGGAGTAGTCACCTCATGGGGAAGAAGACAGAGGGAGTTAATGATGGGCCCTACTCTTTTTCAACCAATCACACTTTTATCTTTTTCTTTTTTTAAGAAAAAGTTGGTTTGGTGGAGTATTGCCAATGTTTGAGTACAAAATGGAGAATGAAAATGGGAGTAGACATGGCATAAAATGATTGGCTGAGGTGAAGAGTTTACCACTTCCCACGTGAAGAGCACACCCCTTACACCCTTAGATCGTAACAAAAACGAAATTAATGACATTGATCCGCATGATGAATTTGAAAACTTATATTCTCATAAGTTACTAAGAGCATCCACAATAAGGCACTATTTTGGTGTTTTTAGGGAGAGAGAAAGTGATGTGGAGGAGAGAGGGTGTGAGGTGGAGGAGAGAGGGTGTGAAGATGTTTGTGAGAAAAAATGAGAAAAAATGGATGAGTGTGAGTTATGTGAGTGTAGGGGTAAGTGAGAGAAAGAATATGATTGGTTGGGCATGTGCCAACTAGGCACCCTCAAAAATGAGAAAAAATGTCTCTTATTGGGATGCTCTAATAAGAGTATCAAATACAATAAGACCATTGGGTATGGGGGAGGATAGTCTCCAAAGGACTACCCGCCATGTAGGCGCCACGTAATCACGGGAGGAGGATAGTCTCTTTGGGGACTACCCAAGGGTGTGGGGACTAGCCAAGACTACCCCACCATTAATAATATATTAATATATATATATAAAGGATGAGAGAGAAGCTGCCATGGGGGGCCCACCACCAGCCTCGTCTCCATCGTCACATATCCGACGGAAGTGCCGGGACCTCCCTAAGGGGGGTGGTGTTTGACGGAGCTAAAGGGGGGGGAGGGGGGGGGGGGGGGACGGCTCTGTGCCGATCCCCATACCCATTCGTCTAAAAAATGGGTTTGAGGAAGGCTAAGACCATTGAGTATGGGGGAGGATAGTCTCCAAAGGACTACCCGCCATGTAGGCGCCATGTAATCACGGGAGGAGGATAGTCTCTTTGGGGACTACCCAAGGGTGTGGGGACTAGCCAAGACTATCCCACCATTAATAATATATTAATATATATATATAAAGGATGAGAGAGAAGCTGCCATGGGGGGCCCACCACCAGCCTCGTCTCCATCGTCACATATCCGACGGAAGTGCCGGGACCTCCCTAAGGGGGGTGGTGTTTGACGGAGCTAAAGGGGGGGGGGGGGGGGGCTGTGCCGATCCCCATACCCATTCGTCTAACAACATGCAAAATGGTTATGTCACATCAGTCAGGGGCGGGCTCTAGCCTTTATGTTACACAGCCTTAAGTCAAATTTGAAGTTTGTTTGTTTTTTTTGAGGGTGATAAACAAAAGGCATTTGAAGAAGTTTTTGAATTCAAAAGTCAATTTTCAAATTTGAAGTCTGTTGTTTTACGGTGCAAATTGTTTTTCAAGAGAGTTTTTTAATTAAATCTTCCTCTTTTAATCTGCATATGTATCCAAGGTCAGATTAACGAAGTTCCTTGAAATTACATTTGGTAAGAAATTGTTGCAACTATTATTAAATACCTATAAATTTTAGAATACCCACTCATCCTTTCTTCCGGTTGCGGCAGGGCGATATTCTAATTTGATGATGGTGGCGATGGAGGTTGTGGTGGCGAGGATGGTTGTGGCAGTGGTGGTTACGGTGAAGTGGGGGGGGGGGGGGGGGGGTAGATGGTGGTGGTTGTTGAAGGTGGAGATGGTGGTGGTGGTGATGGTGTCAAGTGGGGAAGATGAAATAGGTAGGGTGAGAGGTGGGTCCCACATAAATTGTAAAATATTAATATTCTTTTATCATTTTAGTTATTAATTTAACAATAAGGGTATTTTTGTCATTTCACACGCACCTAACACTAAAAACTAACCTTCATCCAATCCACACTAGGGACTATCCGGGAACGAAATTCAAAAACCTGAGGACTATAGGTGTAATTTTAGAAAGTTAGGGACTAAAGGTAAAAAATGGACAAACCACATGGACTATCCAAGCATTTTTCTCTTTTGAAACATGATATACAAGAGAGTACAAGGCATTTTAGAGGGGTGAATTTGTAAACTCCCCAAAATTTTAAGATGCGGTAGGGCCAGTTTAGGGATTTCATCCATGAAATATGGAATTTGAGAAGAACCTACATTTACGTCGGTGACTTGAATCGTCCATTTCAATATTCAGAGAGAGAGAGAGAGAGTGAAAGATCAATGGGAGATAGAACGGGAAAGAGATGGAGAGAGAGAGAGAGACAACGGAGAAGGGTAGATCGGAACCTTACATCGTCGCAGCCTTCATTAGATGGATTTGTAGGCAGAGCCTTAACCTTCCTGGTCATCCTCTTTGTTAAGCTCAACCTCCGCCGCAAGTAGCTGGTGATTACTGTCATTTTTTCTCTAATCACAAAATTAGGTCTGATTCTAATGGCTCGATTCTCCGACTTGAGCAGATTCTGTAGTTTATATGTACCAATAGTTTCTTTGATAATTTTCTTGGTTATAATACACAGTGTCGTATTTTATTACAGATTCCACATAGAGAAACTAAAGTTTTCAATGGCGACACCCTGCTGGCCACAAAACAAGTGAGTCATTTATTTAAATCATTTTTATTTTCGCTTTTAATCATGATAATTACTTGAAATTATGTTCTCTAGCTTTTATTAGCTGATTAATTTTTTTGGCCCTTTACGTTGGATTGATGATCTGATGTATCATTGGATTGAACCAAAAATAAGTGAAATTAAGTTTCTTTTAAATCATTTTTAGTTATTCAAATTATTATATGGACCTTCATAGACGTGTCACAGTTTGACTTTTCAAGTCAAAGGTGTGAATTGCAAATTGGATATGGATTTTGGTACAAAGTCAAAGGTAATACTGTGAATTGCAAATATTTTTTTTTAGATCGAATCGGTTTTCATTCAATCAACATGGCAAGTTACACAAGAATAGCAGGTAGATGGGCAACAAACTGCGCCGCCATCCCCTTCTAAATAGAAAACCCTAATCTACTAAAAACAAAGCCTCGCCCCTGGGGGTCGAAAAGTTGTTGTGGACCAAACGCTGAACTCTAGTCAAGAATCGAACCACCTCCGGCGCCAAGGAGCCGAACGTGTCAAACGGAAGGGGGACAAAGGCATGTTGATTATCCTCACAAGCTTTCGCGTGCTTTTCCACCTTTTTTGACTCTGCTTTCAGTACCGCTTGCCCCGCCACAAACTCATTTTCCCGAAACCTGGCTAGGGGGGATACACCTGTGAGATCGACACAAGCATGTTTTCCGCCCTCCCAACCAAAAACTAGCACGTCAGCTAGGCGTAGGGTGGACCTCCCTTCCGCCGGGTCTGTAAGAAAATTAACTGGTGCCTCTTTCTTTGCCGAGATCCCTGCTCGTCTGAGAATATCCATTAACGCGTCTCGAACAAAGTCATGGCGATATTTAAACCCCGGCAACTCTCTACAGTGTAACACATGATCCCCGTATTTATCCAGGCATGCTTTACGGCAGACTGGGCAAGTTTCATCATTCGGGAACATGGGGATCATCAGACGGTACTTAAGAATTGACCGGTATTCCACCGCTGACATACATTGACCCAGACCTTCAATAGGAATAACAGTTAAGAAATCCTGGGCGTGAGGCCTCTGTAGGCATTCAATGACGTCTTTCTGGCGTGGGGACAAATGGAAATCTTATCCCAAACTTTGTGCGATTCGATAACATAGGGCATTCGCCAAAGTTTTCGGTGGCTTTTTGGGGGCGGTGTCCTTGTTAGAGAAACCGCCGAGATCAGAGTCAGGGAGAGATTCATGCAAGTGTTCCAAGGCGCTGGCATAATCCGAGTCAGTGTTAGCAACCCCACTGTTACGTAAGATGTGGTCCTGCAACTCCCAAGATTGAGACCTGGAAGCCACAAAAGCATAGGCAGCCACATCATGGGCCGAGAGAAGGCCCAACCCACTAAGCCGCATCGGCAAAGTCGCGATACGCCACTGGAGTTCACCAAAAAAAGCCCCCCACATACGACAATGTCTTCTATTGGATATGGATTTCGGTACTAATGTTCCATGGTGTGTGAAAACGTATATATTAATTTAATTATAATAATGGCTCTTCACAATCCGGGTTTTAAAATAGAAATATCTAACTTTACTCCACACAAACAGCAAGTGTACTGGTCGTGCGTAGTATAGCCAGGTAAATCCGAGTATCAATCCTAGGGACACGTTAAACAACTTTTGGTAATAACTTTTTCGTCGGATATTTAGTCGGTATTTTATTATTTATATTTTTTTTTTCTAGAGAATAAATTTGATAAAGAGGGGTTTTTTAACTAACTAAACTAATATTCTAAATTGACGAAGAGAACTAAACTATCAAGATGCAACTAGGATACGTAGGGTGAAATCAAGGATGAGGAAGCACTACCCAGGTTTGGAATCCTATTCGTGACTCTCGGTTTTCTATCGAAACGGTAACTATGATGGAACCAGCTTCTGATAATACGACACTCTAAGACTAAAGATGAGTTGAATCTCCTCCCGGACTCATCAACTTCTCCTAAGGATCCCAAAGGTCAAATAAAGCTTACTGGTATGAGTTGGATCACCTCTCGGTCTCTCCAACAATACTAAAGTACCCAAAGACTAGATCTCCTCCCGGTCTCACTAATCACAGTACACCCTAGGGTGCACGGGGTAACCTAAAAACACTTGACAAGACTTAGGAAAACAATTAATACTAGGCCACTTAGACAGATCTCCTCCCGGTCTCACTGCACCTAAATACCTAGCACCAAAGACAATCCTAACTATTTATCTCCTTCCGGTCTCAAGAATAGGTAGTACACTAAACTCTTCTAAATTATCAAATAATGTTCATATGGAATACGTGCACCATAAACCATAAATTAGTTACAAACACAAAGTAGGTAACCTAACATGCATCTATACATGAAAGACATTCACAAAGACACATGAGGAACACATATAAGATAATAAATTAGAATAAAGTATGCATACACATCTAATCAAATATTATTAGGTCTTTTACTTTGATATTAATTCCTCAATAAATTACCATAAACCAAGAGATTACCAATCATCAATAAATATTCATCACAAACCTGAGTGGAAAATAACTAGCCAAGAATCATAGTAAAGAACGAAAAACAAGTCTCATATGGAAAATAAATCATAGTATCAAGTTTGAAAACACAAAGTCTCAACAAAATTAAAAACTAATAAATTACAAACCGAACTTGAATCTTCAATCCTAAGCTTGAAACTCGAACCAGTCACCTTACATCGTGCCTTTTCACTCCTTCCCTCTACATTTTCGATCTCTCTTTGTTGTCTGAGCCCCTCCTATTATATCCCCAAGAAAGTTGCATCCATGTGCGTTTAATGTGCAGCCATGTCCCCCAATGATTGTTCCAATTTAATATTATGTGCATATACCTAAAAAGTGGCCACCTTGATATTTTCTTTTCATTTTTCTAAGGTGTCGCACATAATAAAAATTGGCCACTTTTCTTTGTTTTAGTCGATGTACACATTGGGAGAACATGATAATATTCCCACCTTTATTAATGATTATGACAACTTTGTCTAATATTCCCACTTTCATCAAAAATCATAACTAGCCACCATCTCATTATTATATAATTCATCCTCTAATTTATATTGTGCAGCTTTTAATTCTTAGAGATAGCGGGCTCGGTCAAATCACAGAAAATAGCGGTCATTTTTATTCGGTTTCTGGCGCTCCACTCGGCCCAACTGGCTGGTTATTTCTTTATTACTCGTTTTCGTTCCATTCGTACCAGGACCTGGCAAAACACAAAATAAAATAAAACAAACTGGAAACTAAATAAAAACAAATAAAAAGCATACAATAATTAAACATTTCACACTAGACAAATATGTGTATTTTACTACACATCAAATATCCCCACACTTAAACATTTGCTTGTCCCTAAGCAAATCTTAAACAACAAACCAACTTAAACATTTAACAAAAACGCAAGCCTCAAACAAATTAAAATGCAAAATACGAAATCACAAACACAGTGGTTTCTCAAGACTTACAACGTTCAAAAGGTTGACCAAAATCAAGATATTTTTATGAAAAACTGGGCCTACCTAGTCAAGTTTCTCTTACTTTTAATTAATCAATTATGCAATATCAACACCCCTCACAATTTCACTCAACTCTCGGTTAGTATATTTTTGAGTGAACTCTCAGAACCAAACTATGAAACATAACTATTATAGGCTTGTACGTCGATCAGATCTCCACCTATTTGTTAAAATTCAACATGGATCAAGAGGGCTTTATTGGGTAGGTAAGGGCTAAAGGTAGGGTTTTTAATTTATTTTTTTTATTTTTTTTTTATTTAGGGATATATGGCTAAAAAAAATATCACACAATAAACCGGAACCGGATAAGCACGAAACAAAACACTAACAAATTGGTCATTTCGACCCACAACTTTATTCTATTTTTTTTCTTTTGCTTTCTTCTTCTTCTTCTTCTTTTTTTTTTTTTTTTTTTTTTTTTTTAAATAAAGATAACAATAACACAATACGATCCGGTTATCATATCAACAATGGGTAACAAACGAATGGTTTTAGGCTCAAAGTGGTGTCTAAAGGTAATGGTGAAACGGGTCAAACACAAAGGCTACACAAACAGGGTAATCCTAACGCCTCTATCATATCCATGCCAAATCCTAACCGAAGGTCTCAAACTGTATCAAAACGCACAAGTTCTAAAGTAATATAACAAGTTTGGTAAACGCACATGAAACGAAAATAGTGATTATATACAACGTTTATAGGCTCAAATCTCACTGTCATGTGGAAAATAAAGGTTACCGATATTAACATTGCATATTTAATTAACTTTTCAGCTTGATCCACTATCATAGGTATCCCAAAACATTTTTATTCCTGAAAATTGATTTAGTCAACCTACTATCCCGAAACTTAAAGAAATATATGCTTTTGATTCGTAAATTTGGAAATTAAATTGCTTTTGACCATCGATTTGAAAATGTTTTTTTTTTTTTTTATGACTCAAAATAGCATTAAACAGGACTCAAACGATAGTTTTCCATCCCCACACTTAAACTCTACATTGCCCTCAATGTAGAATGGAAACCGACTCAAAAACTAAAATAAATAAGAAATAAAAAGATTAAAGGCAAATTGGAAAGGACTTAGCTGGTTTTATGACCTGTAAGCTCCAAACTCTCATCCAATCCAACTCGATCGTATAGCATTTCGGTCGCGATCGGCTTTGACACTGACTGGTATACTCGGAAAATGCCTATGCCTGATATTCGAAAAGCAGCTCCAAACACCGCTCGAATGGAAATTGGGTACGAGCGGTACGATTCAAACCTGCATAAACAAAAACAAGCAAAAACCAAAGCAGTACCAACTCCACACAAAAGACAGACTCCAAACTACTAACTTAGACTCATATTACAAAATAAACGACACAAGACTCGAACCACAAACGACCGGAAATAAACCGATTAAATAAATTTAACAAACTCTACAAAACCTCCCCACACTTGAACTTAATCTGGAGGTTTTTCTTTGATCTGGACCCTATTTAACCCGTTTAACTCCACCCGGTCCTCAAAAATAGTTAAAAATTTTAGGGCGGAATAACAAAATATTTTAGAATTTTTAAACGGGTCATACCACCAGAATTTAAACTTACCAGGAAGAAACAAGATGCGTGGCATGTAGCGAGAAGACTGGTCGTGCTTGAACTTCAATTTCTCCTTCTTTTTTGTAGACCGTCTTCTGACCTTCAACCAGTTCTGATTCTCAGGTATTTGTTTCCTTGCCTTCTCCCGTGGTTTTGATTTTTGAGTGGCTTTCATTACAAGTACCACGGGCCAGCTGTGGTGTTCTTCCTCTACCACCACTTCTTCAGGAGGATCCCCACATTGAGTTTCTTCATCTCGTGTATCGTTGATCATCTTGTTCAGTTCACCTTCAAGTAGGGCATCAAAGAATTCTATATCCCCCTCGGTATCTAATTCTCCTACTTCTTCATAGACAGGCAAACCTTTTAATTCTAACTCTAAAAACTCGTCCTCCCAAGACAACTTATCTTCAACTTCTTCCTCTACTCCAAACATCAAACCAAGGGAGTCTCCTAAGTCCATTTGCTCCTCCATCAATTTCTCCTTTACTAACGACCTCTGATAAGCAGCCCACTCTTCTTCGTCTATATCATCACCAGAGTCACTCCCGAAATCATATATAGTAACCTGTGGTACCAGAGGTAGGACTTCAGCTTCCATTTTCGTCTCCGTGACTGGAGTGATTTCTTCATCTGACCAATTCTCATATGGCAGCTCTTTCCCTAATTCTGGAAATGTTGGGAATAATGTTCCACCAGGAGTCATGTAACCGAGGTAGTTACCTTCCGCATCATATGTATATCCGGTCGTCGGCTGCTCTGGTTGCACTTCTACCTTATCTTCTTCTCCCGTCAATCTCCTATATTCAGCCAGCTGTGCGTCTATCTCCTCATCACTACAGGAAAAATCAATTATAAACTTACCATTCATCTTTTCTCGTTCTTCCTGTTGAACCGGAGGTGGGACTGAGACGTCCATTATGGTCTCCGGCTCTACCAGTGTGTTCAATATTTTCCATATTTCTGCTGATTCAGCTGCCATCTCTTTTTGTTGTTGAAGCATCTCCTCAAAAAATAGGTTCCTTTTTGCTCGAAGTGACTGCTGATACGGGTCATCATACTGATATGTGGAATACCCCTGTGAATGATATAGCTGCAGCTGCACAAAGGGGTTAGTATAATAATCTGCAGAGGACCCCTCATATTGTGGGCATTTAACTGTAAAATGAGGCCCTCCACAAATTTCACACATTTTTACTAAACACAAATTAGATAAATAAAATTAAAAAAAAAATAAAAAATAAAAGACACGCATAATTAAACTCCTACCACTCAATATACAAAAGCAGCTAACACATATGATGTCAATTAAACGTTTTTATTAATTAATTAAAAAAAAAATTTTTGAAAAAAAAAAATTAAATAAAAACTAAAAAGTGACTAAAATTCCCGACTTGGGTCGTTCCCAAAAATTGCTTTAAAACCGTGTCCCCGGCAACGGCGCCAAAAAACTTGGTGTGTGAAAACGTATATATTAATTTAATTATAATAATGGCTCTTCACAATCCGGGTTTTAAAATAGAAATATCTAACTTTACTCCACACAAACAGCAAGTGTACTGGTCGTGCGTAGTATAGCCAGGTAAATCCGAGTATCAATCCTAGGGACACGTTAAACAACTTTTGGTAATAACTTTTTCGTCGGATATTTAGTCGGTATTTTATTATTTATATTTTTTTTTCTAGAGAATAAATTTGATAAAGAGGGGTTTTTTAACTAACTAAACTAATATTCTAAATTGACGAAGAGAACTAAACTATCAAGATGCAACTAGGATACGTAGGGTGAAATCAAGGATGAGGAAGCACTACCCAGGTTTGGAATCCTATTCGTGACTCTCGGTTTTCTATCGAAACGGTAACTATGATGGAACCAGCTTCTGATAATACGACACTCTAAGACTAAAGATGAGTTGAATCTCCTCCCGGACTCATCAACTTCTCCTAAGGATCCCAAAGGTCAAATAAAGCTTACTGGTATGAGTTGGATCACCTCTCGGTCTCTCCAACAATACTAAAGTACCCAAAGACTAGATCTCCTCCCGGTCTCACTAATCACAGTACACCCTAGGGTGCACGGGGTAACCTAAAAACACTTGACAAGACTTAGGAAAACAATTAATACTAGGCCACTTAGACAGATCTCCTCCCGGTCTCACTGCACCTAAATACCTAGCACCAAAGACAATCCTAACTATTTATCTCCTTCCGGTCTCAAGAATAGGTAGTACACTAAACTCTTCTAAATTATCAAATAATGTTCCTATGGAATACGTGCACCATAAACCATAAATTAGTTACAAACACAAAGTAGGTAACCTAACATGCATCTATACATGAAAGACATTCACAAAGACACATGAGGAACAAATATAAGATAATAAATTAGAATAAAGTATGCATACACATCTAATCAAATATTATTAGGTCTTTTACTTTGATATTAATTCCTCAATAAATTACCATAAACCAAGAGATTACCAATCATCAATAAATATTCATCACAAACCTGAGTGGAAAATAACTAGCCAAGAATCATAGTTAAGAACGAAAAACAAGTCTCATATGGAAAATAAATCATAGTATCAAGTTTGAAAACACAAAGTCTCAACAAAATTAAAAACTAATAAATTACAAACCGAACTTGAATCTTCAATCCTAAGCTTGAAACTCGAACCAGTCACCTTACATCGTGCCTTTTCACTCCTTCCCTCTACATTTTCGATCTCTCTTTGTTGTCTGAGCCCCTCCTATTATATCCCCAAGAAAGTTGCATCCATGTGCGTTTAATGTGCAGCCATGTCCCCCAATGATTGTTCCAATTTAATATTATGTGCATATACCTAAAAAGTGGCCACCTTGATATTTTCTTTTTATTTTTCTAAGGTGTCGCACATAATAAAAATTGGCCACTTTTCTTTGTTTTAGTCGATGTACACATTGGGAGAACATGATAATATTCCCACCTTTATTAATGATTATGACAACTTTGTCTAATATTCCCACTTTCATCAAAAATCATAACTAGCCACCATCTCATTATTATATAATTCATCCTCTAATTTATATTGTGCAGCTTTTAATTCTTAGAGATAGCGGGCTCGGTCAAATCACAGAAAATAGCGGTCATTTTTATTCGGTTTCTGGCGCTCCACTCGGCCCAACTGGCTGGTTATTTCTTTATTACTCGTTTTCGTTCCATTCGTACCAGGACCTGGCAAAACACAAAATAAAATAAAACAAACTGGAAACTAAATAAAAACAAATAAAAAGCATACAATAATTAAACATTTCACACTAGACAAATATGTGTATTTTACTACACATCATTCCATAACATCCGATGCTTGCAATACTATTTTGATTACTCAGATTGACCCAACTAAATATAAGAGGATCTGGTTTGGTTTCGGGGTATTGTTGAAGGAGCAGGGTGAGTGGAGACTCTTTAACGGATGGGTCCCTACCCTGCTTCATATGAAAGAGGGCAAGAGCAGCTTGGAGGAAGATATACGAGCTTTATCCATGAAGGTGATGTCTGCCGTTAGTGACATGCAAAAACCGAAATAAACTAGTAGCTAGAGTAAGTCGGATATCGAACCAGAGGAGGATTGTGGAAAGTGTCACGATGCTAGTTTTGATTAACTACTATTGAAAAAGTAAAACTCAGTTGTTGGATTTGATTGATTATCTAAAAATTACGAACTAAAAGTGAGGTTTGAATCAATAAGAGAGAAAATGGTTCCTCCAGATTTCAGGTTTTACAGTTAGCTTCAACTATGTGTTTAATCGTGACCTACATAGACATAGGTGTTAAACTTGATTAACTAATTGTGATAACCAACGACTAAGTACTCCGGTCAATACATAACGGGAGGTTATCGAATGATTATCAATTACAATTACAAACCCTAACCCCATGTCTAATATATCCCAATTACTAGAACTCTCGGGAACTGAATGCTTAGAAATTAAGGTTTAAATAAATGTAACTGTTTACAACCAATAAACCAAATCAAGGTGAAAAGCATCGAATGCTTAGATCACCAAGTTAAAACGACTGTGGCAAACACATAGTATCAATTAACTTACAAAAACCCTCCATCCGGAGAAAACCACTAAAAGGTTTAGCCGCTCATCTTGATGGGTTGATCTTCACTGGCTCGAGCTACGGTTGGAACCATCTTGAATCTTCACAATGTGTGGCGGCTGTAGCCTTCCTATAACTTCAACCGTAGCCTACGGATTAATACCGTAAGCTACGGTTCGTAGATTCTGTTTGTTGGTCCTTTCTCCAGCCGTAGGTTACGCAATCAAGCCATAAGTTACGTTCCACTTTACTTGTGTATGAATTGCAACTTTCATTTAATAACCAAATGACCCCTAGACTTCATTCCTTCTCGTTTCTTTCGATTCTAAGCCATTTTCTAACCCGAAATAACTTCCGAATAACGCCTTCCGCTATGTTTATTATCCACGGATGTTTTGCATCATCTCTAAGCGTCCTAACTTCACTGAATTAAACGATTATCCTGTAAAATTACCAATACTCGTAGTTATCACATTCACGATACATAATTGCTTAAAACACAATAAAATATGTAATATAACGCAATTTAAGGCATGGGTTTTACACTCTCCATCAGAAGGACCCCATGATGTAATTATTACTGGTATGTAGGAATGAATTATCATACTTTAAACACTTGCACTTTAATTTTGACCATTTGAGATCAAGGATGAACTATTTTGCCTGATTACCCTAACCTGTTTGGAACTATGTATAGAAACAATTGATACAAAACTGGTGTTTCCGGGCATAATAAGCCTCCATGTCATGAGGTATGCTTTGATTATTATCACATACTATAAAAGAATACCTATCAAAATGCTTATTATACTGTCATTGTATTTGCTTTTGAGTTTGCAGCTTTACATGTATGCATTATGATAGACAACATAGATGGTTCCAAATACGACCTATGTTTATGACCGGGGAAGTGAGTGAATAAGATATAAGGTGACTCGAACTTGTTGGTCACGGCAGAACTAGTTGGGGATGAGTGGTGGTGGTTGCAGTTTGTGAATTCTCAAATTTATGTTTGCGAGAAAAAGACGGGAGTGAGAGGTGCAAAGAATCGAAGAGAGTTGAATTGTGGATTAGAGGATTTTCTATTTATATGCACAAAACAAAGCAAATGAATCCTTTATCTTAACTCAATAATAACAACACACGAGGTTGTTTTTTTCTTTGAGATCGACTTGTTCACTTATTTAAAGATTTAAAGTTTAGTAGTCGATTTGTGGTTTACCTTTTGAATGAGGTGTCTTTGGTGGTCCTTTCTGAATTATTTTCTCCACATGTTTTGTGTTGCATAAGCAGGGCCGGCCTAAGGGTAAGCCAAATGAGGCTTGGGCCTTGGGCCACATCAACTATAGGGCCTCTGTTGGTGCACTTGTGTCTGTACTTTGTCTGTATCTTGTCATGTTACCGAACGATGTCTTTGATGTAAGTTTGACCAAGTCAACCATCCTCCGGTTTGACTTAGCCAAACAGTCAACACAATGGTTGTAATATGGCTGTGTCGAAGGATGTGTCATCGAAGGATTGTTTAAATCCTTCGATGAGCTCGAAAGATAACCTTCGATGGATGGACCACGAAAGATCACATCTTTCGAGGTACATGTGGATCCTTCGGGCTGTTTCTGGTCGACAGATGATCTTTCGATCAGTCTGTCTGATCCTTCGACCAGACTTGCTGTGTTGGGTATAAATACCCGTGTGTTGTGTTCACTTCCAAGGTTAGAAAAACAAGAGAGAGAGACAGACAGGAGAACACACACACACACGAGAGAACTTTGAGAGTTTGCAGAATAGATTTGTAAACCTTGAGCTTGTAACTGGACCTTTCATACGTATTAATACAGAGGTGTTAATCGGTGAATATTGCGTGTCGTGTTTTTACGTGTTCTATCTCGGTTTGCTATCTCGGTTGGATTCCGCACAACCGGGTTGGTTTGTATACAAGGATTAGGCGACTAGATCCTCCCCTAGCCGGACCTACAAGTGGTATCAGAGCCTTGGCTCTTCTCCTTGTTAAAACCGAGTGTTTTCGGGTGTGTTTCGGATTTTTGAAGTTCATATTTTTCTGAAAAATCAGCTTTAAACTTCGAAAATTGTGGTGTTTCTGCTGTTTGTTCTTATAAAAACCTTGTTATTTTTCATTATCACATGTTAAACATTGGTTTTTAGTGAAGTTTCGGCCAAAATCGGGTTTCGAAAATCTCCGGTTCATCAGAAAACTCACATATCTGGGCTGTGTTCTTGACATATTCAAGTTGGTTCTTGATAAACTACACTTTTGATCTTAAAAATTTTAAATTAACAAGTGTTTGTGTGTTGGAAAGAGTATTTTGATTAAAATATTCGAACCTTACCTGTTTTGGTGAAACCTGCATGTCATGATTTGAAAGATATGGTCTGAACATACTTTCTGCCGAAAGTTTTTACCAACCCGTCAACTTTTTCACCAACCTGTCACCCTTTGTCAACTGTGTCAGAGCTGTTCGAAAGATATCCTTCGAAGTCGAAAGATCATCTTTCGATCAAAGGAGGTTCGATAGATAGTCATCCTTCGAACATCCTTCGAAGTCTGAGACTTATCCTTCGTTCCAAGGAATATTTTCGAAACATACATCTTTCGGTCTACAGTTCTTTTTCGAAAGACAAGGATCCTTCGATTGGAGAGTCTTTTGAAATCATTGTTCGAAACTCAACAGTGATCTTTCGAACACTGTTGATCTTTCGAACACTGTTGATCCTTCGAACAAGTGTTGATCTTTCGATCCTCAGTCTGTTTAAGTTTAACAAGTTTGTGTTTTTCGAGTCTTTCGAACAGGTATCCTTCGGCTGGTTCTTGATCAAAAATGAATCCAAGATGGGGTACTCTGGTAAATACAGATATGTATTTTGGTGCTCCGTCATCTTCCGCATCGGTATCTTCTCAAGCTAATGCAATGTCTACTGGTCAATGGGCATTCGTATCAAATCAAACTCCAAGTATTCAAAGCATTCTCTTAAGCGAGAGTGAAACGGGAAGTTTGAATCGGCCTCCAAAGTTGATGCACTTATACGAATATCCAGGATGGATTGATAGATTTCATACATACGTTCTTGGTCAGAATACAGAGTTGTGGTTGCGGTTCATCACAGATTTCGATCAAACAATAGAGGTTGTTGCATCGTCTGCTGCTACGTTTGCAGATCTTACAGAAGATCAGAAGAAGATCTATGATTTGGAAAAGAAGGCATATGCCATTCTCACTCAGGCTTTAAGTAAAGATATTTATCATCAATTTGTCAGTTACAAGACAACGAAGAGGTTGTGGGATGCATTGAAGACAAGGGGCGTAGGAAATGAGGCGACACGTCAATTAAGAAAAGACCTGCTAAAGAAAGAGTTTGAAGGTTTTACTTGTATGGAGAATGAATCTTTAGGGGATTTGACAAGTCGATTTAATCATCTGCTGACTGAATTGTCAAATTTTGAAGTTGTTACAACTGCAGCAGAGATTGTGAAAAAGTTTGCAGATGCGTTGCCACCTCAATGGAATACTTTCTTGGAAATCATGAAGTACAATGGCACTTTAGCTACAACAAGCTTCAATGACTTTGTTCAAATCCTGGAAAACAAGAATCAGGAAGAAACTCTCAAGGCGAAAAGAGTTGCCGTGCCACAAAATCCTGAAATGTATTATGGAGCTTCTAGCAGTTCTGCAAAGCCTTCTTCACACGCTCCAATTCAAACAGCGTTTGTGTCTACTACTGACATGTATGGCAATACTATCCAAGTTCCGGTCCCTCCAAAAACAGACATGTATGGAAATCCGCTTGATCCAGTTCCTCAACAGCAAAGCCAACGACCTCTCAGACCAACTGATATGTTTGGAAATCCATTACCTCAATCTACTGGACCAACCGACATGTATGGGAATCCACTTCCTCCTCAAACTACCGTACCAACAGACATGTATGGGAATCCACTTCCTCCTCAACAGCAAGCATGTTAGGGAAGCACATCATCTGCTGGTCAACAATCAAGGCCAAATACAGTACGGCTCGACACCTCAAGCTTTTCTAAAGTCAGTGTGGAAGTAGCAAAGGAACACATGGAGCTGCTAAACACTTTGGTGAGCGCATACTGTGGATTAGTGGAAGGTCAGATTGGCAACATTAATCTGACACAAGAAGACTATCAGCAGATCGATAAAGAGGAGATGGAGATGATGGACATTAAGTGGGCCTTCGCCAGTGCTGTTAGGCGAGCAAAGGATTTCATGGAAAGAACTGGCAGAACCAGCTTGGAAAGCAAGAAAGACACCAAGTATGGGTTTGATAAGCAGGCCGTCAAGTGTTTCAATTGTGGTGAACGTGGTCATTTCAAGCGTGAATGTACGAGGCCATCTCAACATGGGAACCAAAATCCTTTCAGAGGTCAAGGCAACAGGGCAAATCAGAACCAAGCAAGGAACAATGAGCGCACATTGGTGCCTGTCAACAACCAGAGTCAGGCAGGACCATCTAATGCCAACCAGGCACTTGTGGTTCAAGTAGATGAAGGTTGTGATTGGTCAATCCAGTTGGGAAATGATGCTCCAGATGGAACAGCTTGTTTTGCTGAGATTGTCAAGGATCTTAAACACGCCAGTGGTGGAGAATCTTCCACCGATGGTGTTGAATCTTCTGAAGATGAAGACAGCTCTGGTTACAGTGGAAGTTCAGATGAAGAGTCCTCGAGTTCAGGCAATGATCAGGAAGATGACACATCAACTGCATCAGTTAATGCAGATATTGATGAACTATTGGAAGAGGCTGCAGCAGGAATTCAAAGAAGATCTATTTTGGTGGATCAAGCTGCTTTTTCTTCGTCTTCTCTCCATTCAGCCTTTATGGCTAATGTCGACTGTTCATCAAGTCAGGTATGTGTCGATGAACCCACTGCTGCTATTTGTGATAGTTGTGATAGTTTGCGTGTTAAATGTGCTGATTTAGAGACAAGCATGTCTGAGTTGCAAGGCAAACATGATGCTTTACAAGCTAGTTTGTTTGACTTGCAAGACAAACATGTTTTAGTGAATGATAAGTGGTGTGAATTGCAAAGCAAACACGAGGCTTTGCAAGAGAAATATGATGTGACATTCATTCACAATCAGAAATTGACCGTTGATCTTTCAAAGTGCACTGAAGCCAACATGTTTTATGAAAACCATGAAAAGGAATTTAAATCGATGATTGAAACATTGAAGAAAGATAAAACAGAGTTGACTAAAATGGTTTCCAGAAAACAAACTGACATTAATTTGTATATAACTCGTCTTGAGGTAATGCAAAAGGAAATGGCTTGTGTTAAAACCGAAAGTGAGGCGATCCGACTCAAGTTAGACAGTTATTTGAGCTCTAGCTATGTGTTGGATCACATCATTGACGTACAGAAAGAGAAAAAGGATGTCACATGCATAGGTTATAAGCAATGTCCACCACCTGTCAGACACAATTACGATGCACTGCCTGACGAGGAATATAGAACTCACTTTGAACCATCTGTTCCGCTAGATGTTAATGAATTTGCTACAGGACTCGGATACAAGAAAGAAGTATCGTCAGATTCAGATGTGTCAGCAGATACCTTTGTAACTGCCGAACCGAATCAGGATCCTCCAGTTGTGATTGAGGATACTGATTCTTCTGATGATGAATCCGATGATATTGATTCAGCAAAGTCTGATGCGGTAATCAAAGAAGAGGACATACCTCTTGAGAATCATATTCTGTGTGATCCTCCTGCAAAACCCGCTAAGACTGTTGCAATTGAGTCCTCGTGTGAAAAAGGGTCGGAGAGTGTGGATTTGCTGTACACTCTTGTTGGTGATAATAAAATTTATTCAGACAAAGATTTGCCTATTAAGAATGTTAATCAATCTCTAATTAGTAAAGTCTTTGAAAATTCAACAAGTAAGTTTTTGGGAAAGACAGGACCACATGTTACAGTCACACAGTGCCCTCCTATCCCAAAGGCTGAAGTTAGAAAACAATTTGGGAATAAGAAATTACCAACAGTGGAAAAACAGCAAAATCATACCAAACCCAAAGATAAGACACCGACTCAAAGTCAAAGGAAGCCGAATCAGAAGAAGAAAAAGGACGTGAACTTTGTGAAATCCAAGGGAACGGACAAAATTGAAAAGTTTGCAAATCAATCTAACTTAGATTTTGTCAAGAAAGCAACAGTGATGAAAAGGAATGAACCAAATAGTTCAAAACCTAGTACCTCGGGATCACAAAGTTCATCATCGGCAAGACGATCACATGATACTTCGGGGTTTGTTGAACGAAGATCATGTTTTGAATGTGGTACAATTGGACATATAGTTCGAAACTGTCCGTATCTTCATAAGTTGAAGGCAAAAGTTGATGATCCCCGTGAACACAATCACCAAAGGCGATCTGTTTCTGTAAAACAAGATCCCCGACTCATAAGAGAAAGGGAAAAGAAACAGAAACGTCAACAGGTCAAGAAAATTGAAAAGGCGATTAAAACTGATGTGTTTCAAAAACAATCTGTTCCAGTTAAACCAGAAAGTTCAAAATTTTCAAAAACTTCAAACAATCACGAAGTTAAACTTACAAACAATCAAACTGGTATAACAAAACAGATCTGGAAACCAAAAACGGTTATTGAATCAAGGGGGCCATCACAATTTTCGAATCATCAAAGAATAGAAGTTATTGTTATTGATGAAAATGGAAGACCCAAGACCACAATGGCTTGGGTCCCCATCTCCAACTAATTATGTGAGTTCATGTGCAGGGTGTTCCAGGAGGAACTATCAGTAGTCATTGGATTGTTGATAGTGGGGCATCCAGGCACATGACAGGCGACATGAAGCTTCTCTACGACGTCAAATCTATTAGAGGAGGTTATGTTGCTTTTGCTGGAGATAAAGGCGGATATATTACGGGTGAAGGAATGATTTCCAACGGGGTTGTTAGCTTTGATAAGATTAACTTCGTACAACAACTTGATCACAATCTTCTTAGTGTTTCTCAAATTTGTGATAAGCAGTTCTCAGTACACTTTGATGCAAATGGATGTTATGTACTGAAACCCGGCTTCAAAATTCCAAAAGAATGGATTCTCTTGTCGGCTCCAAGGATAAATGATCTGTATGTCCTTGATATGAGCCAAGCTATCACAACGTCTGCACAAGCAACTTGTTTCGTTTCTAAAGCCACAGAAAAAGACACAATCTCTTGGCACAGACGAATGGGTCACATTCACTTACGCAAAATGAATCATTTGGTGTCAAATGAATTGGTGAATGGTGTTCCTCTTAAAAACTTCCATCTTCAAGACGTCTGTGTCTCGTGCCAGAAAGGAAAACAAACGAAGAAGCGACACCCTACAAAGAAAGTCAACACGGTGGCTGTTCCTCTTGAACGTTTGCACATGGATTTGTTCGGTCCTGTCAAGCACAAAAGTATTAGGAATGATCAATATTGCCTCGTGATAACTGATGATTATTCAAGATTTTCTTGGGTGGCGTTCATGGCACATAAGAGTGAAACCTTCGGTATTATCAAAAATTTGATCATTCAGATTGAGAATCTGTATAACTTGAAGGTTAGGCGGATACGTAGCGACAATGGTACTGAATTCAAAAATCATGCCATGGCAGAGTTTTGCACTTCAAAAGGTATTCTTCACGAATTTAGTGCAGCTTATACTCCTCAACAGAATGGCGTTGCTGAACGTAAGAACCGCACATTGATCGAGACTGCTAGGACTATGTTGGTAGAGTCACAATTGCCGATTCCATTCTGGACTGAAGCTGTGTCCTCTGCATGTTATACGTTGAACCGAGTCCTTACAGTCAAAAGGCACAACAAGACCTGCTTTGAGCTTATTAACAAACGGAAACCAGATTTGTCATATCTTGAACCGTTTGGAGCTCCGTGCACAATAATCGATCCTAATGGAAAGTTTGGGGCAAGAGCAATTGAGGGATACTTTCTTGGGTATTCCACCCCAAACTTAAGAGTCTGGAATCTAGAGACTAAAAGGGTCGAGGAATGGTCTGAAGTCAGAGTACAAAGGCACACTTTGCCAGTTAGAAGTCCTGGTCAGCCTTGGATGTTTGAGTACGATGACTTTTTCAATTCGATCAATGTTGAAGCCGTTGAAGAAAATGCTGCGGCAAGGATGTTTTTCGAGAGTGACAACGCAACAGATTCACCGTTGGTTCGTCCAATTATTGTCAATCAAGAACAATCTTCAGTGAACAATAATGCTCTCGACAATGAGGATTTTCACGATGCTACCGAATTGAACGAATCTTCAGAGGATGACGAATTTCTCGATGCAGATCAAGGACCAACAGCAGCAGTACATGGTACTTCAGAAGGTACACCTCCAGTGGATGTCCCTAGAACAGCTGAAGCTACTGCATCATCCTCTTCGTCAATTCCGGGCCTTGAATTGATTGTTGATCTCAATCTCAACAATCTGGGTACAAACATTCCAGTTCAAGATAATCCAGAAACAAGGATTCACAATACCCATCCTCAACAAAACATCATCGGAAATGTACAAAGTGGCGTTCAAACAAGAAACATGTTGCGAAACAACAACAATGCAGGCTTGTATGCAACTATCCGAGAATCTGGTCAACAAAATGATTGGTCTTTCGCGTGTTATGTATCACAGGAAGAGCCAAGAACTTGGAAAGATGCTTTGAAAGATAGCTCATGGGTTGAAGCAATGCAGGAAGAACTGCAACAATTCCAGAAGCTTGGTGTCTGGAAACTCGTAGAGAAACCTGCTGGTTACAAGAAGATTGGTACCCGTTGGGTGTTTAAATGCAAAAAGGATGACCGTGGAGTCGTTATTCGAAACAAAGCAAGGCTAGTCGTTCAAGGTTTTCGTCAGATTGAAGGGATCGACTACAACGAAGTGTATGCACCTGTTGCACGTCTAGAAGCTATTCGGATCTTTCTGGCTTATGCCTCATTCAAAGGTTTCAAGGTATACCAGATGGACGTGAAAAGTGCATTCTTACATGGTGTGGTGGAAGAAGAGGTGTACGTCGAACAGCCTCCAGGTTTTGAAGATCCTATCCATCCCGATCGGGTTTGGTTGCTCAACAAAGCTCTATATGGTCTACATCAAGCACCGCGAGCTTGGTACGCAACCTTATCTAATCATCTGCTGGAGAATGGATTTCGCAGAGGTCTTATCGATTGTACTCTTTTCATCAAAGAACAAGATGGAGATCTTCTACTGGTACAGGTATACGTTGATGATATTATTTTTGGTTCTACTTATGATGTTTTGTGTAGGAATTTCGAGCGCATCATGCAGGATAAGTTCGAGATGAGTGCTATGGGGGAAATGACTTTCTTTTTGGGCCTACAAGTGCAACAAACCGAGTCTGGGATATTCATCCATCAGACTAAATATGTTGGTGACATCTTGAGCCGGTTCCAGATGTCTGATGCAACGCCCATCGGTACCCCATTGCCGTAAAATCACGGAATTACTCCAGACTTGAAGGGTGAAGCAATGAGCCCCTCATACTACCGCGCGATGATCGGATCTCTTATGTACCTCACAGCATCAAGACCAGATATAATGTACCCAACGTGCCTGCTTGCCAGATATCAAGTGAACCCGAAGGCCTCACATCTGGCAGCTGTAAAAAGGATTTTTCGTTATTTGAAGGGTTACCCTGACACCGGTCTATGGTACCCTAGGGATAATAACTTTGACTTGATCGCATTCAGTGATTCTGATTTTGGCGGATGCAAAATCGACGGCAAATCCACAACGGCTGGATGTCAGTTTTTGGGAAATCGCCTAGTCACATGGCAGTGCAAGAAGCAGACGTGCGTCGCTACATCAACATGCGAAGCTGTATACATTGCTGCCTCAAGTTGTTGCTCCCAAGTCCTATGGATCCAACAACAAATGCGCGACTACGGTTTTGAATTCCTAACTACTCCTATTTACGTTGATAATTCTGCTGCTTTACAGATCACTAGAAATCCTGTGCAGCATTCAAAGACTAAGCACATCGAAATTAAGTATCACTTCATACGTGATTGCTTTGAGAAAAGGCTAATCGATGTTGCTTATGTCCACACCGATGACCAACGTGCCGACCTTTTTACCAAAGCTTTTGACAAATCAAGATTTGACTATTTATTATTGGTAAATGGCATTAAGGTCAAGCAAGAGTAAAACCAACATCGGAAAATCATTTTTGTAAATACTTTTGTGTTTTAAATTTATCTAAGTTTGTTGATTTTAGGGGGAGTAATTTCAAAATTTAAAAAAAAAATCCAAAAACATTGAAAAATTTCAAAAACACAAAAACAATAGCAAAACAAAAATGAGTTTTCTGGCGAGCAAAAGAGAAAATGATAGTACATCAGTGGTCTGTCTAAACCTCTTTAAACCTTAAATGAAAAGCGATAAGCAGCTCTATATAAGATGTATCGGTAGGCTCACAATCATTTTAAAGTGTGCAGGGTGATATAAACTTAAATCGACTGAAGACCAGGTGGGAACCATTCATTGGCATATGGTCTTAGTACCGAAATTTCGTTTGATAGATTGCCGAGGTTCTGAGATATTCGGTCTTTATGCTGCTTATCATCTGGGTATCACGGTTGTATCTTTTACCGAAAAATAACGGGGACGCAAGTCTAGATCTTCCATGATACTATACATACGTGTACATATTGCATACGACCTCAATAAGTGATAAACAATCACATGTCCACAAATAAGTGATAATATATCACATTTATCCGGGAGTCAAGTTCGTCTCTCTGCTGTACGAAAGTACTGACCTGTTCACGGACTTGCTCTTGTGCCCTCATGCATATGAAAATCAAGTTCCTCATCAATAAGTGATTATATCACATAGGGCTTGTTTTCAAATCAAAATAAGTGAGAATCTCACATCATATACGGTCAAACAGATGATAATCGGTATACTCACCGGTAAGATGAACCCTCGTGCATACCTTGATACGGGAATGTGTCGTGATGTGGATGAACACCGGTCGGTAAGTATAAATCATACCTTAACGTATCCCCTCGCCATGATTACAAATGATAAGTTGAGCTTAAGTGGACAACAATACCGATAATTGTTATAGGATGCTTATCTTAATGTTAACTAATTGAACAAAGAGAGCGTTTTGGCATGACCGTACACTGATATGATTCTCTTACCCTCGAAACTCACAAAAAGAATGTCTGTAAATATTTATTTAATGCTTTCAGTTTCTGCATCTTTGTATATATTTATTTACTGCTTTCAATCTTTAAATTTGAAATATTCAAAAATACCAAAAAGATTTTAGGTGTGTTTTAATATAAACTTTCAAAAATACCAAAAAGATTTTAGGTGTGTTTTAATATAAACTTTATAAAAGCCAAAAAGATTTTATTTCTATCTTATTTTCGATCGTACGATGTTGGAACTCGAGTCTTCGTTACCTGAAATCTGAACGAAAACCGAAAATGACTAAATCTTCATAAACGGTCGAAATTTGCAAGTGTTGAAAGTTAAAAATTGAAATTGTTAAAATTCTTTAAACTTTCAAACTGTCGGACGGTGTTTGTTTAAACATTGGTCACACGTGTGTCGTTTGTTTAGGTTTACTATATTCCAAGCAGTTGTTCTCATTACACGTTTAGATTTCTTGCATGTGCAGATTCTAAAGGCTAGGAGAACATGGTCGATGACAAGCTTCGGAATGAAGACACGACGTGAAGGCACTCAAATGATGAAGATGATCGAGTTGCCGCTGACCATCATCAACACCACAAGGATCTCACTTCATAAAGATCAAGACCTTCACGAGCATAACTCAAGGGGGAGCTTATGTTAAGGGGGAGTTTGTCAACACACTTCCTACATAAAACGGGGAGTTTGTTGGTACACTTTCTGCTTTCAAGACGTGAAGACTTTAAAGATCCTCCGACATTGAAGACTTGAAAAGACGTCAAAGACTTGAAGACATGAGAGATATACAAGAATGAAGATCGAGACAAAGCTACAGCCAAGGGGGAGTTTGTTGGTGCACTTGTGTCTGTACTTTGTCTGTATCTTGTCATGTTACCGAATGATGTCTTTGATGTAAGTTTGACCAAGTCAACCATCCTCCGGTTTGACTTAGCCAAACAGTCAACACAATGGTTGTAATATGGCTGTGTCGAAGGATGTGTCATCGAAGGATTGTTTAAATCCTTCGATGAGCTCGAAAGATAACCTTCGATGGATGGACCACGAAAGATCACATCTTTCGAGGTACATGTGGATCCTTCGGGCTGTTTCTGGTCGACAGATGATCTTTCGATCAGTCTGTCTGATCCTTCGACCAGACTTGCTGTGTTGGGTATAAATACCCGTGTGTTGTGTTCACTTCCAAGGTTAGAAAAACAAGAGAGAGAGACAGACAGGAGAACACACACACACACGAGAGAACTTTGAGAGTTTGCAGAATAGATTTGTAAACCTTGAGCTTGTAACTGGACCTTTCATACGTATTAATACAAAGGTGTTAATCGGTGAATATTGCGTGTCGTGTTTTTACGTGTTCTATCTCGGTTTGCTATCTCGGTTGGATTCCGCACAACCGGGTTGGTTTGTATACAAGGATTAGGCGACTAGATCCTCCCCTAGCCGGACCTACAGCCTCCATTTAAAAAAAATTATATTATATATGTATTTTCTCAAAAACTCTGATCGTATAGGTTATTAGGGCGTCATCGACTTATCACTTATGGCATGTTGGCAGCGACATTATGGCAGCGAGAATGGCACCGCCGGGAAGAACAACTGAATTATGATAGATTTAGAATGTGACACCCCTATAAACATACTAAACTATATTAAAGTTTTAAATCTTTTCGAAATGCTTATATTGCTTATAGAATTATGTTAACTATCCCGGTAACTGCGTCGGCCGAAAGAAGCTTGTCTAAATTAAAATTGTTAAAAAATTATTTAAGATCTACAATGTCACAAGAAAGATTAATGGATTAGCTACTTTGTCAATTGAAAATGATTTGTTAAAAGAAACTGATTATGAAGATTTTATTAAAAAGTTTGCATATGTTAAAGCTAGAAAATTACACTTAATCTAAACATATCTTTACACATACAACAAATATATAAGAATGCAAAAAAAAAAAAAAAAAAATTTCCGCCAACAATAAACCTTATAGTTTATTTTGCCGGTCCCAAGCCCGGGTAAAGGAGGAGGGTTTTTCTCAAATTGTTTTCTTTTTTTTTTTTTTTTGGGAAAAAGGCCACAAACTTTTTCTTGGTCTTAGGCCACCAAAATGGTTGAGCCGACCCTGTGCATAAGTTTACCTTTTGAATGAGGTGTCTCAGGTAAAAGATGTGGTCCTTTCTGAATTTATTTTCTCTACATGTTTTGTGTTGCATAACAGGTAATAATGAAATTTGCAGCTTCATTGTGTTGGATACCAATTGGAAATTGTTTCCTGTGTGCTAATTTGTTTTGATTAATAATTAATGGAACCACTATTCACCAATAATAATGAGTGAGCAATCACAATTTAGGTTCCAATCTCATTTTCCAGTGCCCTTGAGTTGTTTTAACCTCATGCAGATTTTTTTCTTCTGAAATTACTATCTTTATTTTC
Source organism: Helianthus tuberosus (assembly GCA_030545235.1). Lineage (NCBI taxonomy): Eukaryota > Viridiplantae > Streptophyta > Magnoliopsida > Asterales > Asteraceae > Helianthus > Helianthus tuberosus. Next base: position 8,666,018 of record CM060358.1, read on the forward strand.
GATTCTTTTAATCAATATTTCTTAACCCTCTTTTGTTAAGGTTTCTTTTTTTAGCTAATGTTAGTCATCTATATATCAATTTACTTATCGCTAAGACTACCTATTTGGCAATATAACTAAATAGTGATTGAAAAAAATATTTTATCAAACGACCAATCTTCAGATTTAAATAATCTTGAGAGCAACCAATACTTTGTTGGCAATTAACGAGGGTTTTGGGGGTACGCTCTTTTGGATTTTAGATCAGCTCTTTCTTTAATTTAAAAATCAATGAAGTTGTATGGTTAGGATGGTGCCTCTATCACACCACCCGCAATAAATGATCAATATGTTGGACCTTTAAGATAGTGGGATGCTCTATTGAAGCTAATTATTAGTTTTAAGTTTTATAATTGAGTAAACTGCCATTTTGGTCCCTGTGGTTTGGCCAGTTTTGCCACTTTAGTCCAAATCTCAAACTTATTACATCTGGGTCCCTGTGGTTTGCATGTTGTTGCCATTTTAGTCCAAAATTCAAAAACCCCATTTTTTTTACTGTTACAACCTCCTATTTTGTCCTTTAGTGTAGGGGCATTTTGGTCATTTTTTAAATTTCATTTGTTTTAGTTTTTTTTAATATATATTGAGGATGATGATGTTGGGGATGATGATGATCATGATCAGTTCTCTCCCTCTCTCAATAGCACCACAACCGCCACCTCCTCCCCCTCTCTCTCTATAGCACCACCACCACCGCCACCTCCTCCCCCTTCCTACCACCACCACCGTGAACTCCACCACCGCCACCACTGAAACCCTAAAGCGCCACCACCGCTGTCACCATCAATGCCGATACTGAAACCCTAAACCGCCGGAAGTTTAGCAGATCTGGAACCTTCTATGTTCGATCTACGATGGTGTAGCAAAAGTATTGTTGAAAACCAGGTAAATAATCTGCTTTTACAGTGTGGTCAGAGACGGTGGTGGTGGAGGGTTTACGGTGGTGGAGGGGAGACGGTGGTGGAGGGTGTACGGTGGTGGAGGGGAGACGGATGATGATCTGTGATTTTGTGATGGATGATGATCTATGATTTTGTTAGTTTTAAGGGATCGAGATGATGGATGATGATATGTGATTTTGTTAATGTTTTAGGTGGTTGAGGGTGATTTTGTAACAAACAGGATGATCAAAACTTGAACCCAGTCCTTTTATTCACTACGAGGCTGTGATGATTTCACCTAATCCGAGTCAAAATTGGGTCAACATTTGAGATTTTCCGCAGCTTGGCGTGGCAGTATCGGAGGAGGGCAAGTGCGCTTGCAACCTCTGTTTGCAGCCATGGCGGTTTTGATTTGTTGTTGGAGCCTCGTTTCTTTTTACAAATCGGTTTTTGATTTTCTTGAAGATGATGTTCTTGATTTTCTGGGTTTTGATGATGATGTTTGATGATGTTCTTGAAGATACAGATCTGAGCCTCGTTTCTTTTTACAAATCTGTTTTTAATTTTCTTGAAGATGATGTTCTTGATTTTCTGGATTTTCTGGGTTTTGATGATGATGTTCTTGAAGATACAGATCTGAGCCTCGTTTCTTTTTACAAATCGGTTTTTGTTTTGATTTGTTGTTGTCTGTATTTTGATTTTTGTGATGGTTTCTGGTTTTGTTCTGGGTTCTTGATTTTCTTGAAGATGATGTTCTTGATTTTCTGGGTTTTGATGATGAAGTTTGATGATATTCTTGAAGATGATGTTATTAATTATTGAAATGTTATAATAAATTAACATGGACCAAAATGCCCCTGCACTAAAGGACAAAATAGGAGGTTGTAACAGTAAAAAAATGGGGTTTTTGAATTTTGGACTAAAATGACAACAAAATGCAAACCACAGGGACCCAGATGTAATAAGTTTGAGATTTGGACTAAAGTGGCAAAACTGGCCAAACCACAGGGACCAAAATGGCAGTTTACTCTTTATAATTTGAACGGTTGTAATGTTGTTTAATAGTAAAAAAGTTGTTGACCTACATTATTTTGTTAGTTATCGCTTATTTTGTCTAAAAATGGTTTTATTGTAGTGTTGTAGCTTACAATATTCAGAAACACTGTATGATAATGGTGTCTTGGGTTTTCATAGCCATAGTTATATGTTCTCCAAGACTCTAGTCACATAAATCCATATAAATCCATATCTGAGCTTCAAAGTTTTGCAACTTAACTTATTAAAATTAATCATGCCATTGTAATTTTTTGCTTTTTTACATTTAGCCAAGTGCTCACATCAACAATGGTGTATGTAGATGCTTCAATGCTTGGGGACATACAGATAGGGTAGTGTTGTAATCACATGACAATGTAACAATCACATGACAACGCTTCACATCAAGAATGTTTTGATGAAAATTTCTTATGGTTTAATAAGCATTACTCTTCATATGCAAATTCTAGACTTTCTTTGAATTGACTTATTGATTCTATGACTATTTTTTGTTGAAAGAAATAAAATGTTAGAACTCCGGAATGGGTTGTGGTTCGTAATAGACATCGTAATTGAATTTGGTATCAGTCGGGACAGTGGCGGAGCTTGACCAAAAGTTTCGAGGGGGCGTAAAGTGATGGGACCCAAATTGTTTTTTCCTATCGTTATGTTTCGGGTCAGGTCAGGTCGGGTTGGTTATTCGATTCAAGTCGGTTCAAATAATAATAGTTCCAAATAAAACAAAGTGTATATTTACCAATACCAAACTACCCATCATTATATACAAAGTTTATAAATATTTAGGATATACAATTTAGGAAAAATAATCGTGGGGCAATCCTATATAATTTTAAAATTTTCGGACGAAAAATCGGGAATTATACACCTCTAACCGAAATATTGGGGTGGGCGAGTGCACCCCCGGGCAAACACAATACTTCGCCCCTGAGTCGGGACACCCGCTGCAATACGCGGGTATTCCTACTAGTTAGTTTAATATTTCAGTTCATTAGTTTATTTCTTCTTACTTAAAGCTTGAGACTTAATTTTTATTTTATTTTGATTCGTTATTAGTTAATTTTAATAGTGTATTATTAAAATATGTAACAATCACAAAAATAATGCTAAAAAGGTGAACAAATAAATGCCAATAATGACCAATCAATTGAACAACGAAATGTTGAAAATGGTGAACAAGTGCAAGTGGGACACAGATAAAGGGCCCTAGTATTTTACTTCGTCTTGGGCCTCCAAAATGGTTGAGACGTCCATGCATACCGATATCTATGGCATACCAAATGATCACTTAGAATGAAATCTACATAGTCATGTTAATGCCGAAAAAACCCGAATTTTTCATAGAAAGCCACATGACTATGCCATTTAGTTGCCATGAAAACGTTCAAGAAAACCAAATATGTAACCACATTTCACATAGTTGTGTCCCTGATTCATTTTAAAATTTGTTGTTCCCAAAAGGTTTTGAATTTGGTATTTGAGTTTTACATCCATGTATTCATTTGATCTTGCTAATGTGTAAGAAAGTGAAGAAATAATATTAAGCCTCGACATGTATCGAATCAGATATTAAAACTTGTGTTTTGTACTTAGTTATATGTATCAAGCTTCTTTGGACCTCGTAATGGTCAAAACTTACACCACAACTTTTGTATTGTAAATAATGGTTTCAAAATATCAACCACCGTGTTTATTACATCTTTTTGAACGGCTTAATTTTTGTCACCAATAAGATTTGAACCCTCACCATATGGAAAGACAAAACCATATCCAAGACCTTGATACCACTAGGCTACATATGTAAATCCTTTTTTAATAATTATCTGACATCATCATTTTGAATTATGGAACCACTCTTGGTAAATTTCGAAAATGAACCTAATATTAAACAAAAAAGGTTTATGTAAATACAATATTAGACACAAGGTAAATTAGTAATTTTTTTAGAGATATTATGATGTAAATAGGGTTATGTATATAACCCTCTCTCACTATAAATTCTAATCACAACCAATCAATCAGATAAACAATTACATTTCTCATTCAACGTGAAAAGTGCATTTCAAAACATCTGATTAAATAAGATTACGTTCAGTGGAAGCATTGAAAATTGTTCTAAGTATTTGAAATCGCATTGTTCATAAAACATAATATACGTTAACGTGTCAACAAACGGCACGATCCATGACATCCACAGCTCCTCCGATTGCAAGCTCCGTTTCATGAAATCATCTAACGACCTGCAAGCATGCAGAAAAGTGTATCAGCATAAAGCTGACGAGTTCACAGTTTTGTTTAACGCAAAGTTGGTAAATGTTTAGTTTAAAGACATGCCAATAATAAACTCGATACCGAAGTGACGTCTGTTTGTTTGCCCTCATCAATGCCTATCAACATTGGCCATGTGGTTAAGGTCATTAGTTCACGCCCGTCCTCCCAGGTACGGTGTGAGGCTGTCAAGCCTAATAGAAACAGTAACTACAAAACAGTAAAAATGAAGAAACGGAAAATTTATTATATTAGAATCTAAAACGGCAAACTTGAAAGACGGGACGTTTACAAACTTCAGAGATAAAAGCTTATCAAAAACAATAATTACAAACAGTAACTGAAATGACAAATAGTTTATTATGATAATGCACCGCCTAACCTACGCCGCCAAAAGAAATCCTATAAAATAATACCTCTCAGCAACTTCCATTTAATCAAACCAAAAAAACAAACGCCAATACTACTAAATACCACCCACTGTAAAACGCCAGAAAATTAAAAAAAATCAAAGATAGCTAATATGTTTTCTTGGCTATTCAGTATTGTTCTTCGTAAAGTTTCACTGAATAGATTGTTAGGTGAGGGGAGTAACTCAGTAAGATTTTGTTGCATGAGATGGACAAATATTCAAGAAAAAGATACTGATGACAATTGAATGTCATATTGTGTTCTTTGTTCTTGAATAAAGCTTGGATGAGGAGAAGAGATCAATGACAATGAAGAGTGGGATGATTACAAAGATGAAGAAAAAGCGAAAAACCCACCCACACATCATAGATCTATGTCCCCAAACATCCACAAAAAGCCACTTCAACAGACGAGCAGGCAAAAAAATCAAACCGATGGGTTTGTTAAGTTTTACATAAAACGCCATATATTTGGTGACAGTTCTTGTACTATTAAAGAAGAGAGAGACTGATGACACTGAAGATTGTGAAGAGAGATCCGATTAGGATTTTTAATTTATTTTCTTTGCTTCTATTTTTTTCTCTGTGGTTGTAATATAATTTTACAATTATAAAACACCAAGATACCACAAACGCCAAAAATGTATATAAAAAATAATAGAACAATGGGCCATCTTGTTTAAAACGCCTTGAAAAACGCCATTCAGATAGATTTCCTGACCCCAGGGGTTCCAATGGTATACGATTTGAAAAACGCCATAAACGCCAAAATGTTAATACAATTAAACCATTAAACGCCATTAATTATTGAATTTGGTTAACGCCAAAAATCTTAAACCCAAAAAATAAAACAATATTGTGAAAAGCGGAACTGGAAAAGCAGAAGATAAAATGACAAAAAAACCCATACGCCCTAATTATATCGCGCGACACGTGTTAGGCCAGGATGCGTTCTCACCGTTCTCACACTTTTGAGCGTTTTCTCCTGATCCCGTTCGAATATATATATAGGAAAAGTGTAAAATACATTACGGCTTAACGTACATCACGTACTACAACGTGCGTGATTATGTGTATAACGTGCGTGATTAAGGTTTTCATCATGTGTGATTAATGTTTTCCAACATGCATGATTTGGGTTTTTTAGTTTATAACGTGCGTGATTTTGAAATGAACGTGCGTAATTACCTGTCGTACGTGATGTACGTTAAGCCGTAATATACGTTAACTAACCTCTATATATCACTACTAGAAAACAGGGGGATTTCCTACCAAAATTTCCGACAAAACCAATTTTGTCGGAAAATTCTGACCATTTTCCGACAAAATACTAACTAAAAAAATAATCTGGTTTTACCGACTATTTTCCTACAATTTACCGACAAAAAAAAATGGTCGGAAATTTGAAGGAAACTTCCGACTAAGTTCTGACAAAAAAAAAAGAATAAAAGAAGAAAAAAAGTGGTCGGAAAAGTTAACTATACAAAAAATAAAAATAAATCTTTGTCGGAAACTAGTCGGAAAACATAAAACCAAATTCTAATTACTGTATATTTTAAAAATAATATTTATGAGTCTTAGTTGATACAACTTTTGTCATTAAAACGAGTCTCATTGTATACACAAACACACACATGTATACTTGTAAAAGTATTATAAGCTAGTTTTAAGTAATCGATCCTGATAGTATACACGTATGTATATATATGTATAATATGTAAAAGTTGGTAAAAAAAAGTATTTCATATATGATAATGGTGTACAAAAGAAGGAACGAAAAAAGACATTTAAAGCTCCGAAAAACAAAAATAACACACTTTGGTCGGAAAGTTGTCGGAAATTTCCGACCATTTTCCGACGAAACACAACATTGGTCGGAAAGTTGTCGGAAATTTCCGACCATTTTACGACTAAAACCATTATTCTTTTGTTATATAATCATTTGGGGGTATATGTGTGTACGTAAATGTATTTGCTTGTGTCTATATGTATGTAAGTGTATATATATATATATATATGTATAAGTATGTGTTTGTCCAAGTGTACACACACGCATACATACACACATACATATATATACACATACTTAGTCTGTTTTAATTAATGGGTCCCGATAGTGTACATACACGTATAAACGTGTACAATACGTATAAGTTGGCAAAGTAAAAGTATTTCATGTATAATTAATGTGTACAAAAGATGGAATGGAAAAACGATGTTTAAAGGTTGAAAAAATGAAAAAAAAAAAACAAAATTTGGTGTCGGAAAATGGTCGGAAATTTCCGACCATTTTCCGACTAAAACACTTATTGGTCGGAAAGTTGTCGGAAATTTCTGACCATTTTCCGACTAAAACCATTATTCTTTTGTTATATAATCATTTGGGGGTATATGTGTGTACGTAAATGTATTTGCTTGTGTCTATATGTATGTAAGTGTATATATATATATATATATATGTATAAGTATGTGTTTGTCCAAGTGTACACACACACATACATACACACATACATATATATACACATACTTAGCCTGTTTTAATTAATGGGTCCCGATAGTGTACATACACGTATAAACGTGTGCAATGCGTATAAGTTGGCAAAGTAAAAGTATTTCATGTATAATTAATGTGTACAAAAGATGGAATGGAAAAACGATGTTTAAAGGTTGAAAAATGAAAAAAACAAAACTTGGTGTCAGAAAATGGTCGGAAATTTCCTACCACTTTCCGACGAAACACAACATTGGTCGGAAAGTTGTCGGAAATTTCCGACCATTTTCCGACTAAAACACTTATTGGTCGGAAAGTTGTCGGAAATTTCCGACCATTTTCCTACTAAAACATGTATTCTTTTCATATTTACTTATTCGAAGGTGTATATCTATATATATAAATGTATTTCTTGTCTTTATATGTATGTGTATGTGTGTATTAGTATGTAGTTTCTCGGCGTATACACACGCATACATATACATATATAAACACTTATACAATAGTAAAAGCCTAGTTTAAGTAATAGGTCCCGAAAGCGGTCACGCACGTATGGCTAGGTATAATTATACGTATAAGTTGATAAAGTAAAAGCATTTCATGTATAATTAAAGTGTACAAAATATGTAATTAAAGCGTTTCATTGATAAAGTAAAAGCATTTCATGTATAAACGTATGGCTAGGTATAATTATACTGTGGTCGGAAAGCTGTAGGAAAATTGTGGTCGGAAAACAGTAGGTACACAGTGGTCGGAAAGCTGTAGGAACCTTTTGGTCGGAAAATAGTAGGAAAATGGTTGTCGGAAAATAGTAGGAAAACGGCGGTCGGAAAGTTGTAGGAACCTTTTGGTCGGAAAATAGTAGGAAAATGGTTGTCGGAAAATAGTAGGAAAACGGTGGTCGGAAAGCTGTAGGAACCTTTTGGTCGGAAAATAGTAGGAAAATTGTTGTCGGAAAATAGTAGGAAAACGGCGGTCGGAAAGTTGTAGGAACCTTTTGGTCGGAAAATAGTAGGAAAATGGTTGTCGAAAAATTGTAGGAAAACGGTGGTCGGAAAGATGTAGGAAATTTCTGGTCGGAACTTTGTCGGAAATAGTAACTTCTTTTTTTGTCGGAAATTTGTCGCCAATTTAGTCGGATACTTGTCGGAAATCTTTTCCTACAAGGCTTTTTCCTACAAACCTATGTTTGTCGGAAACTGGTCGGAAACGCCGTTTTCCGACAAAAACCTTGGTCGGAAATGGATAGTTTTTTAGTAGTGTATATATATATATACTAGGTTATAACCCCGTGTATTACACGGGGTTGAATAAATAAATTTTATATACTAAATAATAAAACAATATATCTTTAAAAACCTCATTTATTATACGGGTTGAATAAATATAATTTTATATATTAAATAATAAAAAGTTATATCTATAAGAACCATATTGTACGGGTTGAATAAATGTAATTGTATATACCAAATAAAAAAGTTATATCTTTAAAGCCACGTGTATTGCATGGGTTTGTTTTCCAAATAATAAAATAATACTTCTTTAAAAAAACCTCATTTATAACACGGGTTGAATAAATGTAATTTTATATACCAAATAATAAAATAATTACATCTTTAAAAATATGCGCATTACACGGTTTGAATATATGTAATTTTCTGTACTAAATAATAAAAAATATATATTCTTAAAAACCCCGTGTGTTGTACGAATTGAATAAATCTAATTTTATATATCTAATAATAAAAAGTTTCTTAAAATCTATTTGATACCAAACTAAACAAAACTTTCAAATATAATTAATTCAAATAAATAATATTATAAATGAGAAGGAGATTAAACTAAATAATTGAAGAATTATATATAGGCCTATTATAGTATCTTTAACTTCCGTTTTGACGAATTATACTTATATGCTCTGGAGTATTACAGTCATATGCCCATTTTTAACATATTTATCCTTTTTGCTTATTGATAAGATACATATGAACATCACCTTCCAAGTGTTCCTAGTTTCATGTTTACTTCCTCTGTTTCCTTTTATCCATCTCCATTATATTTTGTAAACAAAATATCATCATGTGCTAATTTTACAAATTTATGAAACCGAATATAATCATGTCCTAGGTAGTCTTAGTATTATTGGAATTTCCATTTGATTCATGGTTTCTACTAGTTACTCCGAATTTCCTTGTTTATTTTTTGTCTGAGGTATACATGTATCCCAAAAACGTGAAAGGCTGAAACCGGTAACCATTTCATTTAGCTTCAGTGTGATGACAGTTTAAACCCATTTAGCTTTTTTTTTTTGCTTATGATCTACCCAACTGTAATATGAGTTCAGCTAATATGTTCAGTTTAATTTATTTCATTACGTACAGGTCCATACATAAAAGGTTTCGTTGAAGGGCATATAGTGATGGGTACTGGTCGACACATCTTAGTTTTATATCTATTTATGAGCATTACACGGTGGAGGTGAGTAACGGTGTGAGTGGTAGTTAATGGTTTGTTTTGAAGGTTGTAGACAGAGAAACCAGAGGGTGATGGTTTTATGTTTAAAAAGAAATTACATTCCAGGCCCTGTACCTATGAAATTTCAAAAAAAAAAAAAAAACCTCATCAAACAATTGTTTCTAACCCAGTTAGGCATTTGGATGAAAATGGCAAAAGGTTACAAACGTGGAGGGCTATTTGGTACAAAAAAAAATCATTTTGGACGAAAATGGCAAACATGCCCAAACCTCATGGACGATTTTGGCAATTAACTCTAATAATTATCCATAAGATATTAAACTAATAATATTTAGTAGGAGGATTCTCTATAATATAAGATATTAAACTAAATAATATTTAGTAGGAGGGTTATCTATAATTATTTATAAGAAATTAAACTAAAATTTTAATTATCTATAAGAGATGATCTAAGATGATGACAAGTGTCCCAAAAGTGGTTTCTTTTATTATATAGTACTAGCGGTAAGACCCTTGTGCAAACACGGGTCGTTTCTTAGAAAACCATGCATAGCCCATATTGACAGAGAGTAAAAAATTAATTAGTGCAGACTTATAAAATTGATATACATTAATGGTCAATAGGTTTATTCAACAACAATTCCATTATGTTGATAGCAAACTACTGTTGTCTATTAACTGTTAAAAACTTCTGTTGCTTTCCAACAGACTTTCCTAAAAAATGTTATCCATTATCTCCAACAGATCTTCCCAGATGGATAGATAGTAAACAGATATGTATGTTAGTCAACCTATGTTAAAAAGGTCAGTCAACAGAAATTACAAAGGTTAGTAAACAGATGTTAAGAGAATAATGTTATTAACAAAGAATTTAGTACTCTCATTAAAAATGAGAGCTGCAAACACAAGTCGTTTCTTAGACAAGCATGCATAACACATATTAATAGAACATATAGATACGTGCATAGATATTGTACCAAAACGTGTTATCTATTATAGCTAAAAGACAACTATAAACATAGATTATCGGTTAATATATCAATTACATACAATTTAACTGTTTACCCAAAAAGACAATATAAACTGTTTATAGACATACGTACTTCATAGAATTTGAATACAACTTAATGTTCAACAAATGTTAACTACAAAAACACAATCACCTACCTCAACAACTTTCAGCAAAACTAAATCAAGGAATCATCAGATTTTAGAAATTAGCAGATCTTTATTCTCTCATCAACATTTCCCGGATTTGCCCTTTGAATTGGAGCTCAAAATCCAAGGAATCAGTATCATCTTCATCCCTATCAAGCTGAAGGTTAAATAGATCTTGGAGGTCAACTGGATTCAGACCAAGTGCATTCTCCCTTGATATCTTTTCAACACTTCCATTAGACTTGATCAAAGTCAATTCATGGGTCTGTTTGTCAGACTTCCACTTTAGTATTTTTGGGTCTGATGGGTTTCTTGGGAGAAGTTTTATTTGAGAGGAGACTGGCGATTGAGGCCTGCTTGCCAACTTCTGAAGTGTTTGAGCAACTTGAGCTTGTAATTTCAACGAAGCATCATCCAATCCATATCGTAACTGATTTCTGATAGACTCTTTTCTGTACTCAGCATACCTATTTTCATCTTCCTCATCCATCAGTTGTTGTCTTTTTCTTTGGTTCAAGGCAGCAATGGATACATCTGCTGATGAGAACAACTTTTTAGATGTAACGGTCTGCCGACATATAACAGTCGTTTCATCTTTGTATACTGGCTTTTTAGGAAGGGATGGATCTGTCTTTCTTCGCTCTTCTAACCTACTGTAAGCTCGATCAATAGACTGCTTAGTCCATTTTCCAGTTTGTCTAGCAGTCCCAACCTTAGCTGCTACAAGTTCTGCCTTCATTCTCTTATACTTCAACACTTCATCCACTTCAACCTTTTGTATTGTTTCCAGTTGGGAGCAGATTTTGGCATTTGAGGATCTTTATTCATCTTTTCAATTCTATTAACTTCCACATTAAGAGCCTCAAGGGGCCAGTCTTTGAAATCAGATATGTAGGCTTCGTAAGGCTTGGTTTCCATGATAGTGTTCAAGAAATCATTTCTTAATGTCTTTTCTAGCTCAGCATTTGGTGACAGATTTGACATATTCTTACTCAGGTCTCTAGCAAAATCTTCCAATGACTTCACCAAGCCAATGTTGCATGCGAGCTGATAAATTAATGTCTCCTAGCCCTTTACACTCTTCATTTGCCTTATCTTCTGCTTGCTTGCCCTTTAGCTTCAGATATTCATAAATATTCTTTGGAGTTTCAAATCCCTGAAGAGATGGGAAGGTTCTTTTTGATGGATTATCCTTTGTGTAAAATTGAGTCATTTCATCTTGAACTGCAAGCAGTTCCAGAGGGAAAGTTACTGCCAATGGGTTGATCTTTGTTGATGGAGGTGGGACGAATGGTTTAGGTGAAGTTTGAATGAACGGAGTAGCTGATAACGGAATTGGTGCGGGTATATCTTTTTCTTCCTTCTCTTCTTCATGCACCATGAATTTTCTCTTTCTTGTGTAAACAAATTTTGGAGAAGGAGGAGTTAGGGAAGAAAAAGGTGCCATGACTGTAAGGGTTGATTGTGATGGAAATTGAAACTGGGTAGAATCAGTGGATTGACTAACAACTGTTGAAACAACTGGTGTCTCAACCACTGTTGTCTTAACATATGCTGAAACATTTGTTGCATCAACAATTGTTTCAGTCGAGGTTGGCAGTGGTGATGAGGATTTTGTATTCTGCTTTTTGACAGGTGGTTTTTCTGATGAGAGTTTTGTTTTAGGTGTATCAGAATCTGACTTCTTAGGTTCAGCAGTGGTTTTGAGTTTCGCAGCAGTGGTTGGTTTTTCTGGTGGTGATTCGTTATGTTTCTGTGATTTCCTACTATTTGAAGTTCCAATGTTGAGCACTTCATCTTCCTCTTTTTTATGCTTCCTCTTCTGTTTTCATTCAATCTCCTTATATGTTTGTTTGTTAACGGAATCATCAATTCCCTTTTTCTTACCAGTATCAGATTTTCCAGGAGATTTTGCAGAAGTTTGCTTGGCAGGCTTTGGATTTTGTTTTGGCTGATTCCTTGGTGTTGGTTTGCCAAAGTTTTTCATGGAATCCTTTTCCCTCTTTTCAGCATCATCTTCATCGTCTTTTTCAAACACAGGTGTAAGGGTAGTACCAGTTAACTTTGCAATGCATTCTTTTATGCCCTTGATGTCAGCCTGTGTGTCTTTGTATCTTGCTTCAACCATAACTCTAATTAGCTTCATGTGGGAATTAAGTTGAATCTCAGCCAGTTCCCTTTGAGCTGCAAGAATGGGTTGTACCGAATTCCAAAGCTCTTGGCATAACTGCTGATGAGAAGGTCAACTTTTGAAAGCATCCACCAACTGCTTCAATTGATCTTTCATATCAGCAACAGTTGTTTCCAAGTTAGATATCCTGTCCGTCAAATCCTGGTATTTTAATCCATCACCTAGCTTAATAGGATCATCTGAATTCCCACCAGAGGTGGTTGTATCTGCTTTTGAAAGAGGAGGTATCTCCAAATTTTCATTAGCAGATGCCCCTTGTTCTTGGTTCTGGGGACTTCCCTCTGCATCAGTGGTTACCTTAGTGATCTCACCCGTGGTTAACTTGAACTCACCAGTGGATACCTTGATAGACACAGCAGTGGTTGCCTTCAAGGGAGTCTGACTGATGAAACTACTGTCCAAATGTAAATCAGTGGATTTGACATTTGTAGTAGCTGCTCCACTTGAAATACCATCAAGAATTTGCTGAAATTCAAGAGGTGTAGCCTTCTCAACTATTTATGGGTTAGGTAATTGAAAAGGTTTAGACATAGCTATTGTTGAAGTTAAACTCTCAGTAAAGTGTTCGTGAGAGGGATTGCTATCACTCTGAATGTCAATAGCTTGAAGCAGTGTTACACACTTTGGTGGAATGGAAGATGAAGGGATTGCTATCAAAAGAGACATTGCCGCGGGAGAAGGGCTTTTAAGTATACTCTCATATGAGGGTATGACATCATATTGTGGTGTCCCTGTGAATACAACATGTTCCTTTTGTGAGGAATCATGAGGAGTTTGGTTTATGGGTTGAGATCTTTCCACATGTTGTGAGGAAGTAGCAACAGTGGTTTGTAGTGACATCCGGGTTGTCACGGGGTTAACCTCTGGGATCTCATCTTCCAGAGGACCCGTTTTGCTGGTTTCGGTGGGCTTTTTGGATTTTGTTTTGGTCTTTTTGAGTTTTGTTGGTGGGGGTTTCACAGCAGTGATTATAGTGCTGCGATCACCAAGAGCAGTGGGCTCAGCAACAGACGTTTGCGGAGCAGTTGTAGACTCATCTAAAATTTCCTCATTTCCCTTTGCTTTAGTTTTGAAAACATCTGACTCTTTTGCCATAAGGCGAGTAAAAGTTAGACTATTCATTTTAGTAGCTTTATCTTTTTCAAAAGCTTTTTGAGAAACATGTTTTTGCAGGTAGAAGCTTAATAGTCTAGGAAACATAAGAAAACCTGCAGCTTTTCCCTTTTTAATAGCAGTAGCTTTCCCCTTTTTAATGTTATTTAAATTTGCAACCAAATCAGCAAACAGTGCTTGGGAGTAGTTAAAATCAGTATTTGTCAAAATTGCATACCCCAATGACTGAATTTTCAAAGGTATTTCATTAAAAGAAGTAGTTTTATTTGAGAGACAGATTAAGAGAGTATGGAACAGGAATTTCATTGGCGGTGGAAAATTACCTTTAAACATAGTTGCCTGATTCAACTCTCCATCATATCCCCTCCCCATCAAGTATGTTTGAATCTCATTTTTCGGCAAAGAGGTCTTACCTGCCAAGTCGTATACCTCAAATGTTGTTGATATGGTACTGGGGGTAATAGCAACCGATTCACCTCCGACTTTTGAAGTTATACTTACGGCCACATTGTTTTGTTCTTCAATATTCGCATTAGCCCAAAAATTGCGAAGCGTCTCTTGGAAAATGGGTGCGTCGGCGGTAAGAAAGACCTTATATTTTGGTGATGTAAGAACATCAATCATCGAATGATAGAGAGTATTGTTCTCGGTTTTCTCAAAAATAGCAACGTAGTTATGCGATTTTTTTATCACCAAAGTCATGATCGGAATTGAAAGATGCGAGAGGTTGACGAAGAAGTGTTGAAGAAGAAGGTGGAAACCGCTCTGCTGAATTTTAAACTCCAGACGAAAGTAAAACCTCTGTTTGGGGATGAAACATCGGTTTATAAAGTGAAAAGGTGAATGCTGACGTGGTCAGAAGTTAGAAAGATCTGATGGCTAACATCTGTCCACGTCACAACCTCTGCTCTGATAATGGATAACAGTTGTTGCGAAAACCACTGTTGGCCAACAACAGATGTTAGGAAACATTAGTAACTCAGCAGTGCTCAGATTAAACAGAACCTATGAGAACAGACAATACCCTTCAGCAATATTTGGAAACCAATGTTGGGCAACAACAGATCTTATACAACAATAGTAAGTTAGCATTCCTTTCAACAGACTTTTAATATAAACGAATAAATTGATATTAAATATCAGCAGCCATTTAATGCAAAACATTTAAAAAATAAATTTTCATGGGAAAACTATAAAATTAAATATTAAGAAACTGAAAGGACAAATTTTAAACCTCTGCCATAAAAATATAAAAAAAAACCCTCTTCATTTAAAGACCAACAATAATCTACATGGCAAACAAAGGCTACTACCACTTCATTGGACACAAATGTTGTAAACAATGGTAAATCAACAGTTGAGCAATAACAGATGTTCAGAACTATTGAGCAGTGGTAAATCAACAGCAGTAAAAAACCTCTTCATTTAAAGACATTGAGCAATAACAAATGTTCAGAACTTCTATTGTGTTAATCATTGACAATTCTTTGGAAACTGCTGTTGGGAATAACAGATGTTCGCACCAGTAGCAACTCAACAGTCGTTACAAAAAAACAGGAATTGTTGAGCAATAACAGTTGAGCAATAACAGATGTTCAGAACTGTTGAGCAGTGGTAAATCAACAGCGGTAAAAAAACCTCTTCATTTAAATACGTTAAGCAATAACAGATGTTCAGAACTTCTATTGTGTTAATCATTGACAATTCTTTGGAAACTGCTGTTGGGAATAAAAGATGTTCGCACCAGTAGCAACTCAACAGTCGTTACAAAAAACAGGAATTATGAGAAGAGACAATACCTTTAAATAGTGGATGAATCTTTTGCCAAACAGATGTTTTAAAAACGGCTATTTTCAACAGACTTTTAAAGATTTTTTGTCAATTTTTTTTTTCAAAATACATATTTTTTAAGAATGTTCAGAACTTCTATTGGGTTGATGGTTGACAATTCTTTAGAAACCGCTGTTGGGAATAACAGATGTTGGCAACAGTAACAACTCAACAGTCGTTACAAAAAAACAGGAATTATGAGAACAGATAATACCTTTAAACAGTGGATAAATCTTTTGCCAAACAGATGCTGGCAACAATAGCAACTCAACATTTACAATAGCAGGTATCAACACTAATAACTGTTGATGCTCAAATCAGTAAAAATAAAATGCTCTACAAAGATTAATAGAATTAAAATTTACATATCACATATGACGATAGATCAACAATTACATTAAGAACTGAACAACGAAATTTAATAATCTTCAGCTCTTGAACAGTAGCCCTATCCTCATACACTTGATCCTCAACTTCCTTGATAAAGCGATATTTTAAATCATAAGAACCTACAGAAGGATATGATGACATTTTTAACTTGTATATTTCTTCAACTCTGATGTAAAAGAAGGATATAATGGTAGTAAAACGTGATGACAAGCTTCTACGCTGTTTTTGAATTCCGAAGTGCAGAAAGACATCACCAAAACACCTCTTCAGCTCTTGAACAGTAACCCTATCCTCATATACTTGATCCTCAACTTGCTTGATAAACCGATACTTTAAATCATAAGAACCTACAGAATGGTATGATGTCATTTTTAAGTCTTGAATGTGGAGCGAAATTCATATATCTTATTTAACTTGTATATTTCTTCAAGTCTCATGTAAAAGAAGGATATAATAATCGTAGTAAAAAGTTAAATATCAATAAACCGAAAGAACAAAAATAAAATTAGAAAAAAAACAAATTCTCATAATTACCGTTAACTTCTTCATTTATCATAAAGAAGTACTCTACTTTCTGCACTTCAGACTTCAAAAATAGTGCAGAAGAACTCCCTACTGCTCGCTCGGAAAAAAAAGCTGAAATATATCAACACCTTAAAATAAATATTATCAACATATATCAACAGTTTAAAAGAATCCTCAAACCTAAAATAACCCGCAAAGCCAAGGTCAAAGGTGAGTGTGTGAAACAGAGCTTCCATGAAACAACGATGTTGGAACAATGATATTGGAACAAAGAACTGTATATGAAGATTAACCGGCTCAATCAAGAGAGCTATGCATTTGAGTAAGAGAGATATGATCGCAAATATAAAGGAGAGAGATAAATTAAAATTTGAATGTGGAGCCAAATTTATATGTAGATATGAGCGAGAGAGATTTGAATGTGGAGCCAGATAATTATATCTTATTTATAGGATTAGAATATATATGGTTTGAATTTTGAATGTGGAGCCAGAATTTTGAATTTTGAACGTGAGAGGAGGTTTTTGAATTTTCAATAAACAATAGTACTTTAAATTATGAATGATGGCAGACCTTTGAGTATAAGACATTATACAAATGGGCAGACCTTTGAAAAGGTGGATGTGGGCCAACTTTGAATTTTAAAGTCTTTTAATATTAAGCATTATGATGTAATAATGACATAAGAAAAGCCTTGTTGGACAAACTATCTAGCTGACACATCAGTTTTTCTTATGTCACTTGGATTTCTCATTTTATAGAAAGTATAGATAGATATATTTGGGGTAGACATGAGATTCGGGCCTTGTATCAAAGCCCACAGCTATGTTCTCCTATATAAATAATTCGGATCCATATCCATTTAATAATTTACCCGGACCTACTATTTAATATGAACGCAGCCCCACTATCTCAATAATTTAGAACATGCGGGCACAATAAGAGAATTTGGCCCAATGATTCAACTTCACCAGTTCAGAGGTTTTCTAATTAACAACATAACACATTTCCACCTAACTCCGGCTCCTGTACTCTTTGCTCTGAATTCTTACCACACTTATGTAATAAGTTCGGCACATATATAGATGTTTATTTATTTGCAATGCACCTTTGAATATGTATATACTAGTACGAACCACCCACTACATAAATCCTGACATTATACACACACAAATAAACTCGGAACAGTGATAAACATCGGACTAACAACATACTCGGATCCAAGATCACTTTAAATTTGGATACACCAAGTGCATAAGTGCAGAACCCCTCATAAACTAGCAAACCCTGACCATGTATACTCCATTTAACTCGGACCACATATACTTGAGTTAAACTCGGACCTTGTTTGTTTATTTGGCAAACTCTGAAACAAGTATAACTAAATTCGGACCTAGGATAGTCATGTGTTAAACTTGGACCTAGGGTAGTCACAAGTTAAACTCTGATCTTTGGTTTTTGTTTAGTTAATTCGGACATAGGTGAGTTCCCAAACTCGGACAACACAAAATCAATCAAGCTGGGATCCCTTGTTAAACCCGGACACCCCCACATTTCACCTAAACTCAGACATCAAGTTACATTTTATAAATCCTGATTAGGTTCTCTAAATAATTTTGGACCCTTTGATTATCTTTCATGTATAATCGGACATTAATTTGTAAACAAACAAACCCTGAACTTCCTTTTCAACTTGAAACTCTGACTAGAACATAAGGGTTTTATAAACTCTGATCAATATAAACTCTGATACTTGTCAAAACCCTGACTCTCATAAACATATAAGTCCTGACACGAGTAAACTTGGACTTTGTGACTTCACAAAGCCCTGACTGTTAACTCCGGACAAACAAACGCACATAATCAACAAAACCAAAAATGCAGTTTTCAATACAACAGTTACATACGATCAAACCCCTAATCTAGCATATGAATCAAACAACATGTTGACAGTTCTAGCATTTCTATAGCAAATGCATCGATAATCTCTAGTAAATAGTTCACGCATTCACATACAGATAATCACACATTCAACAGACATAAAAGTTCATCACAGACGGTTGTTTGGATGTCTAGAGTTTGCATAGATCAAGAGAACAAGGATTCAACATATAAAATGAGCACTTACCTCATATTTATTCTAGATGAATTGAAGATCGGGGACTGATGATTGTGTGAAAACTCGATGTAACCAAAATGATTGAGAGAAATGATTGATGATGGTGATTAGAGATATGATAGAAAACTGCGGTATGATTGATTTGAGAGGTTTAGGATTATGAGGAGTTTTATTAAAGTTTCTAACTTATCCACAAAGCACTCCTAACTATAGCATTGTTACACAAGGTACACACAACTTGTAACTTACAATTAAAGAATCTATTTTCACGTATTTGTCATGCGACACATAAGTTTTGTATAAACCGTCCGTTTATAATTAATATTCGTGTTAGTCACCAACGTTTGAAAATTATCATGTGTGTTCTAGTAATTCCTCGAGTTACCAATGTTTTGCGTTTCGGTAATTCCACGAATTACCAACGTAGACTCATTTAACTACCATAGTTAAACGCAATGCTATGAATGTATGTCTAAGTCGGTCGTCATTAGGTTAAAGTATTCACATGAAGTTGTGGGATGTCACATCATTCCCAACTTGAAAGAAATTTCGTCCCGAAATTTGATAAGCAGTCACAGAGGAGTGAAAAGACAAGTTAAGGTGACTGTGGGTTTTCCTCGGGTACCACAATAACACGGTTGTACCCAAGTACAAGCACAGTCGTGCTCATAGGGGTGTTCATCGGTTCGGTTCACGGTTTATTTGGTTTAGTCGGTTCGGTTTATTCGGTTTTCAAAATTTTGTACCTCTAGTTACTACCAAAAGCTTTCCATAAGGCTTTGGTTATCCACACATCCCCCGTTTTATTTGCACATCCCTTGAACCTTATTGGAAGCGTATTGGGCAATAAGGTTCCTCTTGGTCCAAGCATATTGAGCAATACACTTCCTGTATGTGTACTTAAAGTTTTTTTTTAGTATAGGGCCATATGTTCCCTCGAGGAATTTTTTTGCAAGAGCAGAATATTGTTATTAGTATCTTTTTGAACTTTATTTTTTTAAAATTAATTAAGTTGTTTTTTTTGTTATAAAATGATGTTGGTTTTTTTGTTATAAATTTTTATAAAAGACGTAGTGAAATTAAGCAATCCAAACAAACTAAATATATCCAAATTAAACAAATATTACAAATACTTAAAATTAAATTCAATTGTTCGTACAATACTGGATCATATAAGAATAACATAAACCACTATCGTCAATAATCCTCTTCGGACTCAACGAGCTCCTCCTGTGTAAAGTTTGGGCAACGCCTAGTAGAGGGTGACGTGCCGTGCCGCGTATAGGACGTGCCCGGAGCCTATAAAAAAATAAACAAAATAAACAAAATACTCATTGCATAACATTACAATTGTTCGTAGAAAATGAAATAAAAACAAAATAACATACTTGCATGGAAAGGTCGGACAGAGGAAAAAGTGGCATGGTCTGGCCGGACTGAGGAAAATGTGGCATGGAAAGGTCGGGCTAAGTATAGGACTGGTCGTAAGCCTACAAGAATTTAAACAAGGCAAATTGGAAAATAATAATCCCACCATTGTGAAATTGGCCAATAATAATCCCAAGTCAGGAATTAGCCACCAATAATCCCACCTCGTCCATTTTTGGAAAATAATACTCCAAATGCTGACGTGGCACTTTTGTCGTTTAGTGACTGTGGATTATTATTTTCCAAAAATGGACGAGGTGGGATTATTGGTGGCTAATTCCTGTCTTGGGATTATTATTGGCCAATTTCACAATGGTGGGATTATTATTTTCCAATTTGCCTTTAAACAAAATACCCATTACATAACATTAAATTGCTCGTAGATAAACGAAATAAAAATAAGATAACATACCTGCATAGATGGGATGGGCTGGGTTGGGTAAAGGATGGCATGGACGGGTCGGGCTGCTGCGTAAAGAATGGATCCTGGTCCGGATAAACTCATGGTGGCGGACGGGGTGGAACCGATATACCCATATACTTACACATTTCACCCATGCCAGTCACTAGATGTAACTCTTCACATTTTGTACTTTCCTTATTTAGAAAGTGTAATCACATTTCTATTTATGGAAACTTGTATTCGTATCATGTTCGTATTCCATTCCAGTTTTGTAATTCGAGACTTCGATCATAATGAAATTCATGTTCTATACATACTTGTTATTCGTACAATCAATCAATTAAATACGTGTTTACTTGCAAACCGACACTTGTTATACGTGCAATTATTCATACATATGTTCACGATACCCGAATTATACTTACATACGCTTTCTATGCTTAAAAAACATAATAATTATGAAAGTTATTGCATAAAATGATAACAAATGGAGGTTTAGGGGCCAAAATGTAAATAAAGAAATGTTGCTGGAACCAAGAGGGTGCCGCGAGGGGTGACCCCTCCCCTATTCAACTCGCGGGCCACCAGATGGTGAATCCGCAGCAAGTTGTTTCCCAGCAACGGGTTGGTCACCTTTTTCCTACCCAATCACCTTTGAACCTCATTAAACTCAAACCCTACTAACCCATTATATAAACCATCCTCCTACACCTCTCTTGCACTTTTCCAAACCCTCAAACACTCTCAAATCACTCCATAATCTGCTGGAATTGCAAGAAGAGGCAGAATTGTCTTAAGTCTCAAAGTGAGTTCAAACTCACTTTTTTTTCATTATTTCTTCATCTTTTCTTCCACTACAAATCTTGGAACACTTCTAAGAGTGTTTCCACAAACTATATATATATATAGGGGACCGCTAAAATAAGAAACACCTCCAGTTGTAAGAACCGTGAGAACTTTTTGATCCGGGGCGAGTTGGACCAAATTTTTTTTTCATAAACGTAGATACTTGTATTATAAACACATTTGTAAAAAAAAATTCAAAAAAAATGTCGTGTGTGTAGTTTTGAACACCACAAGTTTGTGTTTACGGGTACCGTAAATATTAAATAAAATTTACGGGTCCCGTAAACTCAAACTTTGGGTGCTCAAAACTACACACCCGACATTTTTTTTTTGAATTTTTTTTAACAAAAGTGTTTATAATACATGCATCTACGTTTATGAAAAAAAAATTGGTCCACCTCGCCCCATACGGTGTAGTTCTCACGGTTCTTACAACTGGAGGTGGTTCTCATTTTAGCGGTCCCATATATATATATATAACTAGTTATAATCAATTATTTCATAAATAATTGGGTAAATTACACTTTCCGTCCTTTATGTTTGTAACGGATTACAATGGATGACCTTTAACTTTAATAATTACAGTTACAGACCTTTATTTGCAAAACCTATTACACCTTAGGTCCTTTGACCCTAACCTGGTTAAAATTTTCAGTTAAGTGAGATTATATGCAACCCATATGAGGGCAAAACAGTCATTTAATAAAAAAAGAATGTCAAAATTTAAAAATTATAAAACATCATCATCATCTCCTCCCTGTACTCTCTCTCTCCCATATATTCTCTCTCTCTACATAACAAACAGTGGTCCACAAATCTTCATCAACCTCCAGATTCATTGTAATCTTGATCCCTTCCCTTATCACCTTCTTCATTTTTACTAATATCCCAATTTTCTTCAATCTATTCCCCCAATTTTATTAATTTTCAACGACCAAACCCTAGACCACCCATCCGTACATACCATGGCAGCTCTCGAAACCCTAAACCAATCATTCACGCTCATATTCATATCAACTGTTCCAATCACTCATACATACACACTCATCGCAACAGATATCGTACTTTCAAGAAAAATCGCATCAATTTCTTACCAAATCATATTATGTTTGTTAGTGTGCCGTATAATGAGTTTTTGAGTAAGGTTGGGAGTAATCAGCAGGAGAAGTTAACCCAGCCGGATACAGTGCCGGAGAACCACCAGGAGCGAGAGAGGTCGGAGGAGTAGGTGGAGAACCTAACGATGATTCCGTCGGTGTTGAAGTCGGAGTGGCCGTCGGCGGAGAAACAACGGGGGACGGCGACGGTAAAGTCGGAGAAGCAGTCGGCGAACCCGTCGGAGATGCGGTCGGTGACTGTGAAAGAGCAGATCCGGCTATCATAGCGGACATGATAACCATAACGAGTCAAGAAGACGTCATTGTTGTGGTTTTGAAAAGTTATGTGTTGTGAAATTCTCTAGAGAGAGAAGTGTTTTCAGAGAGAGAATGTAGGAGACGGTGAATGATGACAAGACGATGAAGGTTTATATACAGGGTTTTGAGTCGGCTTTTTGGAGAGGTGAAAATAACCTCAGCCGTTGGTTAACGTTGGTGCGGTGGTGGTGGCTTGATGATGATGGTTGTAGAAGTGATATGTAGAGAGAGAATACAGGAGAGAGAGATAAAGTACAGGGGAAATGATGATGATGGTGGTTTAGGTTTATAATTTTTAAATTTTGACATTCTTTTTTTGTATTAAATGACTATTTTTCCCTCGTATGGGTTGCACATGACCTCACTTAACTACTTAACTGGAAGTTTTAACCACATTAGGGTCATAGGACCTAAGGTGTAACATATTTTGCAAATAAAGCACTGTGACTGTAATTATTAAAGTTAAAGGTCATCCATTGCAACCCGCTATAAACATAAAGGACGAAAAATGTAATTTACCTTAAATAATTAAATTGTCCATGCCATGATCACGTTAATTGTTTAACTAAACAGTTAAAACCATAACCTTTTAATTATATTAGTATATAAGTTAATTTTCGCAATTAAATCTTCAATTCATGAACTAATGTTTAACCATTAAATATTAGGCAAATTGGATTTAAATAATCCCAACTCACTGTTATTGGCCAATAATAATCTTAACTCATTTAATCACCAATAATAATCCGAACTATTCACTTTTGTTTGTAAAATACTCCCACGTTAAAAAACACTAACTAGGTTAAAAAATTGCTGATGTGGCTTGACATGTGTGCACTAACGTGGCTGGTTAATTATAAAAGAAACCCAACATTAAAGCCATCTGTGTATAAAGGTTTTCATCCCCAAATTACAACTATCTATCCCCAAATAAACACACAGACCATCACGATTCCCCTAAACCCTAATCAATCGAGAGAGCAAACGATCAAGTCACTGTACCAGGTTTGTTTTTTAGTGCATTCTTCTTGTTTATCTGTGATGCAATCCAAATCCACTACTAAACCCATCAGGATGGATGACAAAGTGATCGTAAAAGCGTGGCATGGTGGGAAGCTGAAACAAAAGCCAAAATTGCACTATGAAGGAGGTGAAACTTATATGTTTGAAGTTGAGGTAGACAAGATGTCCTATTTTGAAATTGGTTGTAGTTTGTACTTTGGGATTTTAATGTCTTTTGGTAGTTATTTTGTGTCGAGATCTTATTAGTTTTTATATGTGTATGTCTTCTAGTAGTTCGAGAAAGTGATAAAATCAAATTGCCAATCAGATTCAATAACTGACAGGCCATAGAGGGCATCCGTAAAACTCTTCACCTTGCCTTGAGCTTCGATTTCCAGCCACCCTACGAATTACAAGCAATTTATGGTTACAATAAACATTACCGTCGGTGCCAAGTCTAAAAATTTTGGGGTTTTGTGAACGAATTGAAGGAGATGAAGAGTTTGAGCTCATGTTTTCGTTTGGGGATCGGCTGAATTTGCCCAATTTGTTGAATTAGGGTTTTGATGGAGAGTGCGATTGTGTGTGCAAATAAGGCTGATAATGATTATATACACATGTAAGATGTTAACCGGCCACGTCAGTGCACACATGTCAAGCCACATCAGCATTTTTTTAACCTAGTTAGTGTTTTTTTAACGTGGGAGTATTTTACAAACAAAAGTGAATAGTTTGGATTATTATTGGTGATTAAATGAGTTGGGATTATTATTGGCCAATAACAGTGAGTTGGGATTATTTAAATCCAATTTGCCTAAATATTAATACTTGTTTGTGGTCGAAAGTGTAACTCTTTGGATAAGGCCTCAATAGTAACATTGAATAATCGATCATCGGACACCTAATATCCAACATCAATTACTAATGTCACAACTAATCTCAACTATTAGTCCTAAATAATAACTCTTTGGATAGTACCTCGATAGTAACATTGAATAATCCATCATCAGACATCTAATATCCAACATCCATTACTAATGCTACAACTAATCCCAACTATTAATCCTAAATAATGTACATGCTTGCCTGATCATTATCTGCATTGTTTCTGAAGCATCATTTGCTCATATTCAAGGGACTACTGCCCGAGAATCGTGGGACTCTTTTGCTCGAGCTTATGCTCCACACACAATAAGACACAACTTTTTAAGCTCAAAATGAAATGCGATGAAACACTTTTTGCTTACCTTAGGGGACTGGGGATGTTACGTGATGGGCCAAATACCACGTGTGAAAAACTGTAGAACACCGCCGCCACCGCCAAACATCACGCGTGAAAACAAGAATGCGTGGAAGATATCACGCGCTGAAAACCCAAAGTTACCGTTGGGAATTGACCGTTTGGGGGAAATTTATGACCGTTTGGGGGTTTTTTTTTTGAGGCTTTTTTTATATAAAATCCACCAATCATTCTCCCACTCAATACAAAAAAATCAAAAAACTCTCCAATTCAACTAAAAAGTTATCCAACTCAATCTAAATAATTTTTCAACAAAGATGGAAGGTTCAAGCAAGAGAGGTTCGGGTTCGAAAAAAAAGAGGTTCGGGTACGAAGAAAAATACCGTAAGACCCAAGGTTTGAGCGAATCTTGGCTAGCCGACGCGCTTTAGGTTGCAAGACGAACCCGACCAAGTCCCACATTTTTAAACCCAACAATATCCACCCTTTCAAATCCAACAATATTCACCGTATCAAAACCAACCGTTCGTTCCACCGTTTCAACCTCACCAATTTCAACCCCAATCGTTTCAACACTTTCAAACTCAATCCCACCAAGTCGACCCACTAGAAGATAACACCCTCATCCGTCATTTTGCACGTGCGTATCGTGAACCACAACAAAATCTCGACGATGATGAAGATGATGATGACGTTCAAGAAGAAGAAGAAGAAAACGATGACGTTCAAGAAGTTGTCCCGACATCCGTTCGGAAAAACTGGATGAGCGAGGAGGAGGTCGCCTTGGTGAAGGCGTCCTTGCACATCTCCGAAAACAAGAAACATGCCAACGAGCAAAGAAAGGATATGTTTTGGAGACGAGTCATTAATCATTTTAGTCAACTTCCCGGTTCAACGGAACGAAACATGGACCAAATGACGTCGAAATGGACGGATTTGAACGGAAAAATTAGTAAATTAAACGATTGTTTCATTCAACAGGTACGTTTTTTATAAAGTTTAAAACTGTTTTTTTATTTTAATAACAGAATTCTTTTTTTTTTTTTATAAAAAAAACAGAAAACAGTTATTAAAAAAAACAGAAACTGTTTAATAAAAACAGAAAACAATAATTAAAAAAACAGAAAACTGTTATTTTTTATAAAAAAAAACAGAAACTATTTAAAAAAAAAACAGAAACTGTTATTTAAAAAAATAGAAACTGTTTTTAAAAAAATACAGAAAACAGAAACTTTTATAAAAAAACCAGAAACTGGTTTAAAAAAAAACAGTTATATATTTTCTAAATAAACTTTTATATTTTTGTAGAACCAAAATCCACAAAGTGGAGCGAGGCGACTATCATGCAAACCGCCACCGAAGAGTATTGCCGACTCTACCATAAGAGGAGTTTTCCACACGTGGCAGCATGGGAGGTTGCGAGACGTCACCCGAAGTGGGTCCCGGTTGATTTGGTCGACATGGATGGGCCTACGGCTCCTAAAAAAAGAGGAGGTTCGAAAAGATCAAAGACCTCCGATTCGGGGAACTACACGACTTCCTCGTCGGATAACTTGTCCCAAATGAATTTAAACGACGACCCCCTTGACGAACCCAATCAACTCGTTGATGACCCCATTGAAGAAGATACACCTACAAGGCCGCGCCGCAAGAAAAGTGGTGAATCGTCAAGCAAAGGAAAAGAAGCGGTGGCGGAGTCGATCTTCAGAATCGAAGAGGCAAAATCGGCGGAATTAGCGACTCCAAACAAATAAGAGAAAAACTTGTGTCCGCAAAACTTGAACGCGAGGACGCGTACATGGGAAACTTGAAAACGGTAGAAATACAAAATGATTTAAAAATTTTGTGTGAGCTGCACGCCCATCTCAACGAACTGTTTAAGTCGGTCGTAATTCAAAAAAAGCGCGAGATTTGTAAAATGTGCGGTTGGGAGATGCCACCCGTTTAATTTAAGTTTTTTTTTTTTCAATGTTTAGTTGTTTTTTATTTTGCTTAGTCGTACACAAGATTATGCATATGTGCTTGCTTATATTGGTGAGCCACTAAAAGACATACATCTATACTATACTGGAAAATAAAATATAAGCAACTAGAGCTACCCACTACTAATTAAAAAGTAACAACTTATACCTACTCGGCTATTCTTATATTCTTATGCTACCTCCGACTAAAACAATGACTCAATAATTAAGATAATGACTCGATAATGCATGGAAAAAATAATGCATGTATTTAAAATAAGCAGCTAGCTGCCAAAGAAAGAAAAACTTGCTATTCTTTTGGATTATTCCAAAGGAACAATACAAGGAAATAAAAAAAAAGCAACTACAGCTACTCACTACTTAATTAAAAAGGATACAGTTAACCCATTCTTATGCAACTTGTGACTCTTTAAAACAATGACTCAATAATTCAAAGTTTAAAACAATGACACATTAAAAAATGCATGAAGAAAAACATAATTTCTCACTAAAACTTCCAAACAACTTGTAACTCAAGAAAGGATCATTGGTTGGTTGGTTCACAATAACATTATTATCTTCTTCATCATCTAATATAAAGGATTAAAATTATCTTTTACGTTCATCTATACCTACATAAAAAGAGAATAAAGACAACTGTGATATATTTAGATTCATAGTTGTGTAGGTCTTTGGTATGTTCAAGGGTAAAGATAGCGTTAGGGATCACTGATGAGCACGGTACTCGTTTGGTACTGAACCGGTACCGAAATACGGGGAAAATTGGTACCGGTATTTACCGGTGTTTTACCTGGAAATACCGGTACCGGTACAGAAAAACGAGTAAAATGGGAAACGGTACTGGTACCGAATATACCCGGTATGGTTCGGTACCGGTTCGGTACAAGTAACCGGGACCAAATGCTCATCCCTAGATAGCATATGAAGTCAGAGCCAGGCCGGTTTTGGGCATGCACGAGGTGGGCGAAACCCAAATTCCCGGGGGACACGAAATGTTTTATTTATTTATTTTTTTTATAAATTGTGTTGGTTCAGGTCCCTCTCAACCTCACACACACAATAACTTGCAGTGAAGAAACTTGCTTTCTTGTTTAATATTCAATGAAGGGGTACTTAACTCACTAAATAAAGAGGCCAATATATAGCCATACAATACACAACCACTTGGAATAAAGAAACAAAAGAAAAACACACTAACCGTTCACATGTTCACCTCACATGAATTTGGGCAATAAATGAGGCAACCATTCACATGGGTATGTTCCCATTTAACATAAAATAAAACCACAAATAAATGCTTTTGACTTCAGGTCCACTCATGCAACATCCACGTGACCTTTACTTCATGCAACCTTGAACCAAGGGTCCAAGACTAACTTTGCTTGATCCGTACCTGTGACCCGATCACCGTATCGACCCGTAACTAGCCCGCAAACGTGCTCCGATGACATGCCGACCCATTCAAGTAAACTCGGTAACCGACTTGACCCGTACTTGGTCCGAACTTGACCCGTAAATGATCCGAAACATCAAGATTAAACCCAACAAATTGTAGTTGGATTATTATTGGTGTGGAAAGGGACAATAAGACCAATGTAGATGAGTTGGCTAGTAACATACATTTCAAGGTGGAAAATCTAGGTTCGAGTCCTAGTTTTATATGGCTGGAGGGTGTGGGGGCGCCACCCCCGCCATGTCACCCTCTATAGCGCCCCCCGGTGCTATTACACCACACCCACCAATTCAATTCGGGGCGCCATTGATGGGGCTCCATCATGGTAACAAGCTCGAAGGGCTTTATCAGGTGGGGCCCATGTCATTTCACCCAATGAGAACTTCTTTTTTTTTTTTTAATTTTTTTAATAGGGGGCTCCATCCACACCATACAAGTTAAAGAGGGGCGTGATAAAGCCCCATAGCTGAGGTGGATCTTAGGTGACGATGACGTGGAGCTTAGGTGGCGTCATAAAGCCCAAGGGGGCTCCATCCACACCTCATAGCCTAACAGTGCATTTAAGGAAGAAGACCGACTTTTCTTTGGTTTCTAATTTCCCGTGCATTTAAAATTGTTTGTTTCGTTAGTTTTATTTTATTTACTTTTAGTATATAATATAATTTTGTCATTTACTTTGTTTAAATTGACAAATATCTAACCGTAAATTATTTATTTTATCTACTTTTAATAAAAATTTTTTATTTTAGATATTGATATCTGACGATTGAAAGTTGAAACTTAAATTATTGATGTTTGAAAATTGAAAGTTGAATTTTATTAAAGGTCCACTATTTTTTACTTACCCCGGGCCTAAAACTTTTTGAGGATTCTTGGGAACGACCTTGGGGAGAGTGATAGAAAAAAAGAAAAGAAGACTGAAGCAATTTTCTTAATATTCATATCCCAAATAAGCACCATGCAAAATCAAATTAGTGCAATAATTATAAAGTACTTCTTACAAGGGAAACCAAGAAGCTCAGGGATATTTGACTTAATAATACAACCAGCAACATGTAGCATATACACCATATTTGTGGTTCAGTTTTATAATAAATCTAGATCACTTGTTCCATATTCCATACAGAAAACAATCGTCTTTTAATTACTAAAAAAAAAAAAATATTTTAGTTAATTTGATATTTTCAAGGCTATAATAGTATAATGTATAAAATATGAGAGGCACATGGATTTATAATGTAATTATACGTTTGTGGATGATAGATTGTGACTTCGTAAATAAAATATTAGAAATGGTCACTAATTGCTATTAGAGTAAATTAAACGATAAGTCCCTGTGGTTTGGACCAATTTTTAGTGTTAGTTTAGTACTTTTTATTATTTTTTTTCATTGGCAAACTATCTGTTTCTTAATATAATATAGAGAAGAGAGAACAACAAAAACACCATCACATTTAAATCTTTATAATAGAGAAAAATTATAAAAACTAAAGTACCTCTCTATATTTAGAGATTTGCATGTAACTTTACATATTTTTATTGTGAGTGTGTAGAAAAAAGAAAAAAAATATTTTTTTTATGAGTAAGATAACCTTACATATAGAAAGTTGGATATGAGAGGTTTTTAAATAATAAACAAAATTTATAGAAAACTCTATTGATTTTAATCATTTCACGTGCTAATAAATTAGAACTGTATTTGCCCCTAGACATTTTTTTTTTGAACGGCTAACGACTCTTTCAAATAGGCTACTAGTAGAATTCACCACATCGGGATACACTCTTATCCGAAACGGGGAAAACCCTCACCTAGGGCCGAAGCCCGTGAACACTCGCTTGAAGGCACGACAATGTGGTGAAGTAAAACCCGCTCAGTTCAAGAATTGAACTAGTGATCACCGCCAACTTGCCTATTCTCCCATCATCTCCAGGTGCCGCAAAAACTAAATGGTAGGAGGCAGGAAACTAACTCCATCAATGATCTGGACTAGGAACCTAAGAAATAGGTACCTTGACTGCCATTCCAAAAAAAACACGGGGACAAAAACGAAACTTTGACTCAAACTACAAGGACTAACCGTATAACTTACTTTTATAAAACCCACTAATCCTTTTGTTTCTGTTTACACTTTACAGTGTTATTGTCAAGAGATTTTGAAGAAGCAGACCACAAGCAAAAGAGAGGTATTTTCTTGGTCAATTAGCTTTATGAATTTATTTCTGTCCTGTTGCTTGCAACTTGATTCAATTCAATGCTAAAAAAGAACACCTAGATGTGTTAAAATCCGTTACCATGAGTGTGTTTCTTTCTTTCTTTTTTTTTTTTAGCTTAACTATGGGGAATTACATATATTTGCTTATGCTAAACCTAGTTACATATATACCCAACCTAAAACTTAAATTACATTTACATATATCTCATCTCATTCTTTTCTAAAATTACATTTTATGACAAAAATACTCTTTTAAATAAGAAATTGGACTTTTTGATTTTCGCTGAATAATTCAAGCGATCCCCGATCCCAAGTGTGTATTATTGTTGTTGTTGTCGTAATCTGCACGAACACAACTTCTGATGTTAATCAGTTTTCGTTTTCGTTTGATTTTTCATTGCATGTGTGGTTCTTCGATGTTTAGTGTGATCGTATTTAATTCCTGTTCTAATTGCTTTTAGTTGCCGGTTCTTTGTTTTTTTTGTTTATTGTTTCGATTTTGTGTTTCTCAACCGTTGGGCACCAATTGTTTCGATTGTGTGTAAATTTGTAATTTTTAAGTTTTGGTAAAAAAATTATCTAAAGGATAAAAACTACTGCTACTGTAAACTTTCTTTTTTACTTATTGTTGTTAACAATCTAATTTATTATCACTTTGATTGATAAGTAATCCAAGGAACTAATGTTGTTTAAACGTCTGATTCAAGTTTTTTTAGCAACTTATATATACACAACAAAATTACCCAAATATACGATATTTTGATAGGAGGAAATAATAAATCCCAAATTCAATAAAGTGATAACTTATAGTTATCATATAAATTGACAAACGTAAAAGAAATCGCCGTACAAATATCCTTATTGTACAAAACGTAATAAATGCACAAAAAAAAAAAAAAAAAAAAAAAAACGCGGTGACCTTTTCGTAGTTATTTTACGCGTAGGATAATTATCAAAATTACTCTACAAATAATCTTGTAGGGTAATTTTGATCTTGTACAGAATTTTATAAAATGATCTTGTAGGGTACTTATAAAAATTACTCTACAAGTGTATTAAAATTATTATACAAGTTTATCAAACAATATACAATTGAAAGTTACCCTACAAGATCATTTGTTAAGTAATTATAATACTCTACAAATTACTCTACAAGATCAAAATTATCTTAAAAGATCATTTTACAAAATTACCCTTCAAGATCAAAATTATCCTACGAGTTAACTAATTACGAAAATGTCACTGTGTTTTTTCAAGAAAACCTTCGGTTCGTACATTTTGTACGCTAAAGGCATTTGTATTTGATCTTTTATCAAAGAAATCACTGTAGCATATGAAACCCTGTTAACAAATTATACTATACAGAATTAAGCCCTTCGCGTTATAGATGAGGTATAAAACCATGTTAAATACCATACGGGAACACTCGAATACAAATCAAGTTTCAACTAGACCATTTACATCATATAAATAAGTAACATGTTGGTGCATGGAGGTGTTATACCCCATGCTTAGGGGGTTTTTCAAAAAAAATAAATAAGTTGATATTACATTTTTAATCCACAACTATTTGAATTTTTACTTTTTGTAGGTCCGGCTAGGGGAGGATCTAGTCGCCTAATCCTTGTGTACAAACCAACCCGGTTGTGCGGAATCCAACCGAGATAGCAAACCGAGATAGAACACGCAAATAATCAACACACAAGACTCAACGATTAACACCACTTGTATTAAACGTATGAAAGGTCCGGTTACAGCTCAATGTTTACAAATCAGTCCTGTAAACTCTCTAAGTGTGTGTGTTCTCTGCTAACTGTCCTCCATTGTGTTCTATCGAAATGAACACAACACACGGGTATTTATACCCAAACACAGCAGGTCCGGTCGAAGGATCATGCAGACCGGTCGAAAGATAATCTTTCGACCAGGAACAGCTCGAATGATCAACATGTACCACGAAAGATGGGATCTTTCGTGGTCCATCTATCGAAAGCTATCTATCGAGCTCATCATCGAAGGATATAAGTGATCCTTCGATGACACATCCTTCGAACCAAACAAATTACAAACATAATGTTGACAGTTTGGCCAAGTCAAACCGGAGGATGGTTGACTTGGTCAAACTTACAGACTAACAAAGACATCGTTCTGTAACAAGACAAAATACAGACAAAGTACAGACACAAGTGCACCAACAAACTCCCCCTTGGCTGTAGCTTTGTCTTGATCTTCGAGATAGTTTTGTCTTGATCTTCATTCTTGTAGGTCCTTCGTGTCTTCAAGTCTTTGACGTCTCTTCACGTCTTCAATGTCGGAGGATCTTTAAAGTCTTCACGTCTTGAAAGCAGAAAGTGTACCAACAAACTCCCCGTTTTATTGTAGGAAGTGTGTTGACAAACTCTCCCTTAACATAAGCTCCCCCTTGAGTTATGCTCGTGAAAGTCTTTATCTTTATGAAGTGAGATCCTTGTGGTGTTGACGATGGTCAGCGGCAACTCGATCATCTTCATCATTTGAGTGCCTTCACGTCGTGTCTTCATTCCGAAGCTTGTCATCGACCATGTTCTCCTAGCCTTTAGAATCTGCACATGCAAGAAATCTAAACGCGTAATGAGAACAACCGCTTGGAATATCATAAGCAAACACACATGTGGCCATTGTTTAAGCAAACACCGTCCGACAGTTTGAAAGTTTAACAAAGTTTATCAATTTCAATTTTAACTTTCAAAACTTGCAAATTTCGACCGTTTATGAAGATTCAGTCATTTTCGGTTTTCAATCAGGTTTCAGGTAACGAAGACTCGAGATCCAACATCGTACGATCGAAAATAAGATAGAAATAAAATCTTTTTGGCTTTTTATAAAGTTTAAGTTAAAACACACCTAAAATCTTTTTGGAATTTTTGAATATATCAAATGTAAAGACTGAAAGCAGGAAATAAATATTTACAGACATTCTTTTTGCGAGTTTCGAGGGTAAGAGAATCATATCAGTGTACGGTCATGCCAAAACGCTCTTGTTGTTCTATTAGTTAACATTAAGATAAGCATCCTATAACAATTATCGGTATTGTTGTCCACTTAAGCTCAACTTATCAGATGTAATCATGGCGAGGGGATACGTTAAGGTATGATTTATACTTACCGACCGGTGTTCATCCACATCACGACACATTCCCGTATCAAGGTATGCACGAGGGTTCATCTTACCGGTGAGTATACCGATTATCATCTGTTTGACCGTATATGATGTGAGATTCTCACTTATTTTGATTTGAAAACAAGCCCTATGTGATAGAATCACTTATTTATGAGGAACTTGGTTTTCAGATGCATGAGGGCACAGGAGCAAGTCCGTGAACAGGTCAGTACTTTCGTACAGCAGAGAGACGAACTTGACACCCGGAAAGAATTTGTGATATATTATCACTTATTTTGTTTGGACATGTGATTGTTGATCACTTATTGAGGTCGTATGCAGTATGTACACGTATGTATAGTATCATGGAAGATCTAGACTTGCGTCCCCGTTATTTTTCGGTAAAAGATACAACCATGATACCCAGATGATAAGCAGCATAAAGACCGAATATCTCAGAACCTCGGCAATCTCTCAAACGAAATTTCGGTACTAAGACCATATGCCAATGAATGGTTCCCACCCAGTCTTCAGTCGGATTTTAAGTTTATATCACCCTGCACACTTTAAAATGATTGTGAGCCTACCGATACATCTTATATAGAGCTGCTTATCGTTTTTCATTTAAGGTTTAAAGAGGTTTAGACAGACCACCGATGTACTATCATTTTCTCTTTTTCTCGCCAGGAAACTCATTTTTGCTTTTCTATTGTTTTTGTGTTTTTGAAATTTTTCGATGTTTTTGGATTTTCAAATTTTGGATTTACTCCCCCTAAAATCAATAAACTAAGACAAATTTAAAAACACAAAGGTATTTACAAAAATGATTTTCCGATGTTGGTTTTACTCTTGCTTGACCTTAATGCCGTTTACCAATAATAAATAGTCAAATCTTGACTTGTCAAATGCTTTGGTAAAAAGGTCGGCACGTTGGTCATCGGTGTGGACGTAAGCAACATCGATTAGCCTTTTCTCAAAGCAATCACGTATGAAGTGATACTTAATGTCGATGTGCTTAGTCTTTGAATGCTGCACAAGATTTTTAGTGATCTGTAATGCAGCAGAATTATCAACGTAAATAGGAGTAGTTAGGAATTCAAAACCGTAGTCACGCATTTGCTGTTGTATCCACAGGACTTGGGAGCAACAACTTGAGGCAGCAATGTATTCAGCTTCGCATGTTGATGTAGCTACACACGTCTGCTTCTTGCATTGCCATGTGACTAGGCGATTTCCCAAAAACTGACATCCAGCCGTTGTGGATTTGCCGTCAATTTTGCATCCGCCAAAATCAGAATCACTGAATGCGATCAAGTCAAAGTTATTATCCCTAGGGTACCATAGACCGGTGTCAGGGTAACCCTTCAAATAACGAAAAATCCTTTTTACAGCTGCAAGATGTGAGGCCTTCGGGTTGACTTGATATCTGGCAAGTAGGCACGTTGGGTACATTATATCTGGTCTTGATGCTGTGAGGTACATAAGGGATCCAATCATCGCGCGGTAGTATGAGGGGCTAACATCTTGACCCTTCAAGTCTGGAGTAATTCCGTGATTTTGTGGCAATGGGGTACCAATGGGCGTTGCATCAGACATCTGGAACCGGCTCAAGATGTCACCAACATATTTAGTCTGATGGATGAATATCCCAGACTCGGTTTGTTGTACTTGTAGGCCCAAAAAGAAAGTCATTTCCCCCATAGCACTCATCTCGAATTTATCCTGCATTACACGCTCGAAATCCCTACACAAAACATCATTAGTAGACCCAAATATAATATCATCAACGTATACCTGTACCAGTAGAAGATCTCCATCTTGTTCTTTGATGAAAAGAGTGCAGTCGATAAGACCTCTGCGAAAACCGTTCTCCAGCAGATAATTAGATAAGGTTGCGTACCAAGCTCGC
Organism: Helianthus tuberosus; assembly: GCA_030545235.1. NCBI lineage: Eukaryota > Viridiplantae > Streptophyta > Magnoliopsida > Asterales > Asteraceae > Helianthus > Helianthus tuberosus. Next base: position 8,701,991 of record CM060358.1, read on the forward strand.
GGTGCTTGATGTAGACCATATAGAGCTTTGTTGAGCAACCAAACCCGATCGGGATGGATAGGATCTTCAAAACCTGGAGGCTGTTCGACGTACACCTCTTCTTCTACCACACCATGTAAGAATGCACTTTTCACGTCCATCTGGTATACCTTGAAACCTTTGAATGAGGCATAAGCCAGAAAAATCCGAATTGCTTCTAGACGTGCAACAGGTGCATATACTTCGTTGTAGTCGATCCCTTCAATCTGACGAAAACCTTGAACAACTAGCCTTGCTTTGTTTCGAATAACGATTCCACGGTCATCCTTTTTGCATTTAAACACCCAACGGGTACCAATCTTCTTGTATCCAGCAGGTTTCTCTACGAGTTTCCAGACACCAAGCTTCTGGAATTGTTGCAGTTCTTCCTGCATTGCTTCAACCCATGAGCTATCTTTCAAAGCATCTTTCCAAGTTCTTGGCTCTTCCTGTGAGACATAACACGCGAAAGACCAATCATTCTGTTGACCAGATTCTCGGATAGTTGCATACAAGCCTGCATTGTTGTTGTTTCGCAACATGTTTCTTGTTTGAACGCCACTTTGTATATTTCCTATGATGTTTTGTTGAGGATGGGTATTATGAATCCTTGTTTCTGGATTATCTTGAACTGGAATATTTGTACCCAGATTGTTGAGATTGAGATCAACAATCAATTCAAGACCTGGAATTGACGAAGAGGATGATCCAGTAGCTTCAGCTGTTCGAGGGACATCCACTGGAGGTGTACCTTCTGAAGTACCATGAACTGCTGTTGGAGCTTCTTGATCTGCATCTAGAAATTCATCATCCTCTGAAGATTCGTTCAATTCGGTAGCATTTTGAAAATCCTCATTGTCGAGAGCATTATTGTTCACTGAAGATGGTTCTTGATTGACAATAATGGGACGAACCAACGGTGAATCTGTTGCGTTGTCACTCTCGAAAAACATCCTTGCCGCAGCACTTTCTTCAACGGCTTCAACATTGATCGAATTGAAAAAGTCATCGTACTCAAACATCCAAGGCTGACCAGGATTTCTGACTGGTAAAGTGTGCCTTTGTACTCTGACTTCAGACCATTCCTCGACCCTTTTAGTCTCCAAATTCCAGACTCTTAAGTTAGGGGTGGAATACCCAAGAAAGTATCCCTCAATTGCTCTTGCCCCAAACTTTCCATTAGGATCGATTATTGTGCATGGAGCTCCAAACGGTTCAAGATAAGACAAGTCTGGTTTCCGTTTGTTGATAAGCTCAAAGCAGGTCTTGTTGTGCCTTTTGACTGTAAGGACTCGGTTCAACGTATAGCATGCAGAAGACACAGCTTCAGTCCAGAATGGAATGGGTAGCTGCGACTCTACCAACATAGTCCTAGCAGTCTCGATCAATGTGCGGTTCTTACGTTCAGCGACGCCATTCTGTTGAGGAGTATAAGCTGCACTAAATTCGTGAAGAATACCTTTTGAAGTGCAAAACTCCGCCATGGCATGATTTTTGAATTCAGTACCATTGTCGCTACGTATCCGCCTAACCTTCAAGTTGTAAAGATTCTCAATCTGAATGATCAAGTTTTTGATAATACCGAAGGTTTCACTCTTGTGTGCCATGAACGCCACCCAAGAAAATCTTGAATAATCATCAGTAATCACGAGGCAATATTGATCATTCCTAATGCTTTTGTGCTTGACAGGACCGAACAAATCCATGTGCAAACGTTCAAGAGGAACGGCCACCGTGTTGACTTTCTTTGTAGGGTGTCGCTTCTTCGTTTGTTTTCCTTTCTGGCACGAAACACAGACGTCTTGAAGATGGAAATTTTTAAGAGGAACACCATTCACCAATTCATTTGATACTAAATGATTCATTTTGCGTAAGTGAATGTGACCCATTCGTCTGTGCCAGGAGATTGTGTCTTTTTCTGTGGCTTTGGAAACGAAACATGTTGCTTGTGCAGACGTTGTGATAGCTTGGCTCATATCAAGGACATATAAATCATTTATCCTTGGAGCCGACAAGAGAATCCATTCTTTTGGAATTTTGAAGCCGGGTTTCAGCACATAACATCCATTTGCATCAAAGTGTACTGAGAACTGCTTGTCATAAATTTGAGAAACACTAAGAAGATTGTGATCAAGTTGTTGTACAAAGTTGATCTTATCAAAGCTAACAACCCCGTTGGAAATCATTCCTTCACCCGTAATATATCCGCCCTTGTCTCCAGCAAAAGCAACATAACCTCCTCTAATAGATTTGACGTCGTAGAGAAGCTTCATGTCGCCTGTCATGTGCCTGGATGCCCCACTATCAACAATCCAATGACTACTGATAGTTCCTCCTGGAACACCCTGCACATAAACTCAATCGATTAGTTGGAGATGGGGACCCAAGCCATTGTGGTCTTGGGTCTTCCATTTTCATCAATAACAATAACCTCTATTCTTTGATGATTTGAAAATTGTGATGGTCCCCCTGATTCTTTAACCGTTTTTGGTTTCCAAGTTTGTTTTGTTATACCAGTGTTATTCTTTAAAATTTTAACTTCATGGTTGTCAGAAGTTTTTGAATTTTCTGGTTTGACAGAAACAGATGGTTTGTTAACCGCATCAGTTTTAATTGCTTTTTCAATTTTCTTCACCTGTTGGCGTTTCTGTTTCTTTTCCCTTTCTTTTACAAGGCGGGGATCTTGTTTTACAGAAACAGATCGCTTTTGGCGATTGTGTTCACGGGGATCATCAACTATGCCTTTTTGTTTATGAAGATACGGGCAATTTCGAACGATATGCCCGATTGTTCCACATTCAAAACATGATCTTCGTTCAACAAACCCCGAAGTATCATGTGGTCGTCTTGCCGATGATGAACTTTGTGATCCCGAGGTACTAGGTTTTGAACAACTTGGTTCATTCCTTTTCATCACAGTTGCTTTTTGGACAAAATCTAAATTAGATTGATTTTCAAACTTTGCAATTTTGTCCGTTCCCTTAGATTTCACAAAGTTCACATTCTTCGTCTTCTTCTGATTCGGTTTCTTTTGATTTTGAGTCGGTGCCTTACCATTTGTTTTGGTATGGTTTTGCTGTTTTGGCACTGTTGGTAATTTCTTGTTCCCAAACTGTTTTCTAACTTCAGCCTTTGGGATAGGAGGACACTGTGTGACTGTAACATGTGGTCCTGTCTTTCCCAAAAACTTACTTGTAGAATTTTCAAAGACTTTACTGATTAAAGATTGATTGACATTTTTAATAGGAAAATCTTTGTCTGAATAGATTTTATCATCACCAACAAGAGTGTACAGCAAATCCACACTCTCCGACTCTTTTGCAGATGTGGACTCGGTTGGAACAGTCTTAGCAGGTTTTGTGGGAGGATCACATAGGATATGATTCTCAAGAGGTATGTCCTCTTCTTTGATTACTGCATCAGACTTTTCCGAATCAGTATCATCAGACTCATCATCAGAAGAATCAACATCCTCAACCACCACTGGAGGATCCTGATTCTGTTCAGCAGTTACAAATGTATCTGCTGACACATCTGAATCTGACGATACTTCTTTCTTGTATCCGAGCCCTGCTGCAAATTCCTCAACGTCCAAAGGAACAGATGGCTCAAAGTGAGTCCTATACTCCTCATCAGGCAAAGCATCAAAATTGTTTCTCACGGGTGGTGGACATTTCTTGTAACCTATGCATGTGACATCCTTTTTCTCTTTCTGAACATCAATGATGTGATCCAACACATAGCTAGAACTCAAATAACTGTCTAACTTGAGTCGGATCGCCTCACTTTCTGTTTTAACACAAGCCATTTCTTTTTGCATCACCTCAAGACGAGTGATATACAAATTAATGTCAGTTTGTTTTCTGGAAACCATTTTTGTCAGTTCTGTTTTATCTTTCTTTAATGTTTCAATCATCCTTTTAAATTCTTTTTCATGGTTTTCATAAAACATGTTGGCTTCAGTGCACTTTGAAAGATCCACTGTTAATTTCTGATTGTGAATGAATGTCACATCATATTTCTCTTGCAAAGCCTCGTGTTTGCTTTGCAATTCACACCACCTATCATTCACAGAAACATGTTTGTCTTGCAATTCAAACAAACTAGCTTGTAAAGCATCGTGTTTGCCTTGCAACTCAGACATGTTTGCTTCCATCTCAGCACATCTAACATGCAAACTATCACAGTTATTACAGCTAACAAAAGTGGGTTCGTCGACACATACCTGACTTGATGAACTGTCGACATTCGCCATAAAGGCTGAATGGAGAGAAGACGAAGAATAAGCAGCTTGATCCACCAAAATAGATCTTCTTTGAATTCCTGCTGCAGCTTCCTCCAAAAGTTCATCAATGTCTGCATTAACTGATGCAGTTGATGTGTCATCTTCCTGATCATTGCCTGAAGCAGAGGACTCTTCATCTGAACTTCCACTGTACCCGGAGCTGTCTTCATCTTCAGAAGATTCAACGCCATTGGTGGAAGATTCTCCACCACTGGCGTGTTTAAGATCATTAACCACTTCAGCAAAACAAGCTGTTCCATCAGGTGCATCATTTCCCAACTGGATTGACCAATCACAACCTTCATCTACCTGAACCACAAGTGCCTGGTTGGCATTAGATGGTCCTGCTTGACTCTGGTTATTGACAGGCACCAGTGTTCGTTCGTTGTTCCTTCCTTGGTTCTGATTTGCCCTGTTGCCTTGACCTCGGAAAGGATTCTGGTTCCCATGCTGAGATGGCCTTGTACATTCACGCTTGAAATGACCACGTTCACCACAGTTGAAGCATTTAACAGCCTGTTTATCAAACCCATACTTGGTGTCTTTCTTGCTTTCCAAGCTGGTTCGGCCTGTTCTTTCCATGAAATCCTTTGCTCGCCTAACAGCACTGGCAAAGGCCCACTTAATATCCATCATCTCCATCTCCTCTTTATCAATCTGCTGATAGTCTTCTTGTGTCAGATTAATATTACCAATCTGACCTTCCACTAATCCACAGTATGCGCTCACCACAGTGTTTAGCAGCTCCATGTGTTCCTTTGCTACTTCCACACTGACTTTAGAAAAGCTTGAGGTGTCGAGCCGTACTGTATCTGGTTTTGATTGCTGACCAGCAGATGATGTGCTTCCATAACAAGCTTGCTGTTGAGGAGGAAGCGGATTCCCATACATATCTGTTGTTGGTAAAGGATTTCCGAACATATCAGTTGGTCTGAAAGGTCGTTGCTGTTGTGGTGCTGATTGAGGGACTGGTTCCAGCAGATTTCCATACATGTCTGTCTTTGGAGGCACAGGAACTTGGATAGTATTGCCATACATATCTGTGCTAGTCACAAAAGCTGTTTGAATTGGAGCATGCGAAGAAGGTTTTGTAGAGGTGCTAGAGGTTCCAAAATACATTTCAGGATTTTGAGGCACGGGAATTCTTTTTGCCTTCAGAGTTTCTTCCTGATTCTTGTTTTCTAGAATTTGAACAAAGTCGTTGAAGCTCGTTGTAGCTAAAGTACCATTGTACTTCATGATTTCCAAGAATGTATTCCACTGAGGTGGCAATGCATCTGCAAACCTTTTCACAATCTCTACAGGAGTTGTAGCAACCCCGAAATTTGTCAATTCAGTCAGCAAGTGATTAAATCGACTTGTCAAATCACCCAACGACTCATTCTCCATACAAGTAAAACCATCAAACTCTTTCTTTAGCAGTTCTTTCCTCAGTTGACGTGTCGCTTCATTTCCCACGCCCCTTGTCTTCAACGCGTCCCACAACCTTTTTGTAGTCTTATAACTGACGAACTGATGATAGATATCTTTACTTAAGGCCTGAGTGAGAATGGCGTATGCCTTCTTTTCTAGATCATAGACTTTCTTCTGATCTTCCGTGAGATCTGCAAACGTAGCAGCAGATGATGCGGCAACCTCTATTGTTTGATCGAAATCTGTGATGAACCGCAACCACAATTCTGTATTTTGACCAAGAACGTATGTATGAAATCTATCAATCCATCCTGGATATTCATATAAATGCATCAACTTTGGAGGTCTATTCAAACTTCCAGTTTCGCTTTCGCTTAAAAGAATGCTTTGAACACTTGGAACTTGATTTGATACAAATGCCCATTGACCGGTAGAAATTGCATTAGCTTGTGAAGATACCGGTGCGGAAGATGACGGAGTACCAAAATACATATCTGTATTTACCAAAGTATTCCACCTTGGATTCATTTTTAATCAGCCGAAGGATACCTGTCGAAAGACTTGAAAAACACAAACTGTTAAACACAAACAGACTAATGATCGAAAGATCAACACCTGTTCGAAGGATCAACAGGGTTCGAAGGATCTCTGTTGAATTTCGAACAATGTTTTTCGAAAGATTCTCCAACCGAAGGATCCTTATCTTTCGAAAAAGTACTGTACACCGAAAGATGATTTCGAAAGATGACTTCGAAAGACTCCCCAATCGAAGGATCCTAGTCTTTCGAAAATGAGCAGAAGACCGAAAGATATATGTTTCGAAAATATTCCTTGGAACGAAAGATAAGTCTCACACTTCGAAGGATGCTCGAAGGATGACTATCTGTCGAACCTCCTTTGGTCGAAAGATGATCTTTCGATTTCGAAGGATATCTTTCGAACTTGCTCTGACACAGTTGACAATGGTGACAGGTAGGTGAAAAGTTGACGGGTTGGTGAGAACTTTCGGCAGAAAGTATGTTCAGACCATATCTTTCAGGTCTGAACATGCAGGTTTTTCACCAACCGGGTAATGTCCAATATTTTAATAAAAATACAACTTCCAACACACAAACACTTGGTAATTCAAAATTTTTTAAGATCAAATGTGTAAAATTATGATGAACACTTAGAATAACGGTTGAAGATACGAAGAACAAACCCAGAAATATGAAATTTCCAGCAAACCGACAACTATCCAAAACCCGTTTTTGCTTGCAACTTCACTAAAAACCCGTTGTTAACATGTGATAATGAAAAGTGACAAGGTTTTTATAAGAACAAACAGCAAAAACAGCAAGATTTCCAGAAAATATGAACTTTAAGAACCCGAAAAACAGCAAGAACACCTCGGTTTTAACAAGGATAAGAGCCAAGGCTCTGATACCACTTGTAGGTCCGGCTAGGGGAGGATCTAGTCGCCTAATCCTTGTGTACAAACCAACCCGGTTGTGCGGAATCCAACCGAGATAGCAAACCGAGATAGAACACGCAAATAATCAACACACAAGACTCAACGATTAACACCACTTGTATTAAACGTATGAAAGGTCCGGTTACAGCTCAATGTTTACAAATCAGTCCTGTAAACTCTCTAAGTGTGTGTGTTCTCTGCTAACTGTCCTCCATTGTGTTCTATCGAAATGAACACAACACACGGGTATTTATACCCAAACACAGCAGGTCCGGTCGAAGGATCATGCAGACCGGTCGAAAGATCATCTTTCGACCAGGAACAGCTCGAATGATCAACATGTACCACGAAAGATGGGATCTTTCGTGGTCCATCTATCGAAAGCTATCTATCGAGCTCATCATCGAAGGATATAAGTGATCCTTCGATGACACATCCTTCGAACCAAACAAATTACAAACATAATGTTGACAGTTTGGCCAAGTCAAACCGGAGGATGGTTGACTTGGTCAAACTTACAGACTAACAAAGACATCGTTCTGTAACAAGACAAAATACAGACAAAGTACAGACACAAGTGCACCAACACTTTTAGCCCAAAAGTATTCAACTTTTTAATTTAACCTCATAATATTTTACTTTCAACTTTGGTCCCCTACACTTTTCATATGTGGCAAATTTTTCGTTTATCGTTTTGTTCTAGATTTTGAGAGTTAACATGGTGCAACGTGCGTGTGTGGTTCAACGTTTTTACGTTTCGTTTTACGCTTCTTTCTAGATTTTGCGAGTTAACATGGCGCAACATGCGTGCGTGGTTCAACGTTTTTACGTTTCGTTTTACACTTTGTTCTAAATTTTGCGAGTTAACATGACGCAACGTGCGTGTGTGGTTCAACATTTTTACGTCATCTATTTTTCCCACTTGACAGGTTCGCCACAACACGCAGGTCCTAAATGGACTTAGTTATTATTTTCTATATTTTACGTTTCGGTCGAATTTCTTCGCAATAACACACCCCAACTTTAATGTTGGTGGTTGCTGGCGATGGTATGGCATTAGTGCTATTTGTCATGGTTTTACGCCCCCGCCGCGGGGGCCTTAATACTAGTTTATATATAAATATGCCACCTAATGGTAAATAGTTTCATTGTTCTTATATATAAATATGCCACCTAATGGTAAATAGTTTCTTTCTTCTATTAATTAAAATCATTCAACTTTGTTCTATGGGTCCTGGATTGCAAATAATGCACATGTTCGCATGATCATTATCTACTTCTGCCGCATCATTTACTCATGTTCAAGGGACTAGTGCCCGGGAATTATGAGACTCTCTTGTTCGAACTTATGCTCCATACACTGCCACCAGGGAATACACGCTTAAAACACCACTTCTTAAGTTAAAGATGAAATGAGACGAGACGCCTTTTGTTACCTGAGTCGTACAACAGAATATGCACATGCACTTGCAAACATTGATGAACCAGTAAAAGACAAGGATCTAGTCTAGCTAATAAAAAATGCAACTACAGCTACCCACTACTAATTAAAAAGGCAACAACTTATACCTATTCTTATGATACCTCTGACTTTAAAACAATGACTCAATAATTTAAATAATGACTCAATAATGCATGAATAAAAAATAATGTATGTATTTAAAATAAGCTGGTTGCAAAGAAAGAGATAACTTGCTACTTTTTTGAATTATTCCAAAGAAACAATACGTGGAAATAAAAAAAAGCAACAGAGGCTAAAACTTACAAGCATACAGACTCAATTAAATTAGTGCAACAATTATAAAGTAACTATTATATAGGAAACCAAGAAGCTCAAGGATTTTTTTTGAACGGCAACAACACTTTATATATATATATATAAAGAGACAGCAAGGAGCTGATACAGAACACACCAAAACTACAACCGGAAACAAAACAGACTTACAACATTGTCGAAATATATATTTGACTCTTTTTTTTTAACGGCGAAACTTCTATAAAAATTATAGAAAAGGCAAAATTGGGCCAGCAAGAAACTAAAACCCATTACATGATTATGTCCCTAACATTAAAATCACACCACCTATCCCAATCTAGATTACACAACTTTGTTCTACACCTTATCCATATGAATGAATTCTCCTTGATTTGTTCGTTCTTGTGATAGTGATCGATCGGTTGTTGAAAATCTTCACATTTCTTGTTTTCCATGTCTCCCATATGGTTGTCAAGACCACTGCCTCTACGATTCTTTTCCACTGCCTCTACGATTCTTTTCCATCCTTTTGATCCTTTCGCTTCTTTTACCACGTTGAGCATTCCATATATAGACAAACCATCTTCAGGGAAAGGGATTTTTAACCATCTGCATATATGCCACCAAATTTGCATCTTCTTCCAATATGCTGCATCTGCTGCAGGTTTGATCAATCTCAGGTACTCCCCGACTTCTTAATGCCCGTTTTGTAGGAATTTTATCTTGAACCGCTCTCCAACAAAAAAAGGTTTACTTTCGGTAATACAGCAGTATTCTAGTGCTGCCAATCTTCTGCATCGTCCACCCTTGTAGCTTCAGCGATCTGTAACCTTACATCCGCGACAGAAAAGGAGCCGTTCTTAGTCGATTTCCAAACCCACCCGTCCCGACCCAGCCCCACATTAATACCGGATAAGACTTCCAGTAGCATCGCAAATTGGAAGCTCTTCGTCGTCGCGTGGTTCTCGATACCATTTCAGGTCCACCTGATCGAACCATCTTGATTTGAATAGAACTGTTGCACCATCGCCCCTTTATTCCTTGATAAAGCATATAATTTAGGAAACCTGTAACGAAACGCACCGCCTTCCATCCAATTGTCTTGCCAGAACAGAATGTTATCTCCACACCCCACCCCACCCCACCTTTCCTATTATATTGTCTTCAACCGATATGTTCAAGTTCAAAAGAGCTGACTTAATTGCCATAATATCTTTCCATATCCCAGCGAGCTTCGGTTTAAGCGGGAAAGATTGTCTAACCACTTTATTCTCATGAATAGATCTAATGACCTTAACCCAAAACGCCGTCGGGTGTTCTTTAAATTTCCACCACCACTTGGTGAGTAGAGCTAAATTGGTTGTGCTAATATCCCCAATCCCGAGACCCCCATGTCGCTTGGGAGCGATTATTTTCTTCCACGCAAACTTCTTCCCACCCTTAAAACCCCAAACAAACCTCCTACGAATGCCCTCAAGCGTATTTGCCACTTTTGAAGGAATTTTGAATAAAGGCAAATAATAGTTGGGAAGGGCTCCCAAAACGGCTTTCGCCAGCGTCACTCTTCCTGCAAAAGATAAACAATTTGCTTTCCAGCTAGACAATCTGGAGTTGAACTTGTCAATGATGGCCTTCCAATGCCTTGACAATTTCATGTTTGCTCCAACTGGTAGACCCAAAAAAATAAAGGGGAAAGAACCCACTTGACAGTTGATACCTTTAGCCATCTCATTCAATTCATCTACATCAGTGCCTACCCCAAATAGAGAACTTTTTGCCAGATTCACCTTTAGACCCGAGCACAAGTAAAAACATCTAAGAATTCGGTTTAAATTCTTGATGTTTTCCTCGGACCATTCCCCCAAGAATATTACGTCGTCTACGTAGCAAAGGTGAGAAACAATAGTGCCCTCATTTGGTAATAAAATACCCTTGAAGATCCCGGTGTTGATCGCTTTCCTCATGATTACATTAAGTGACTCCATTACCAATAAAAAAAGGAACGGATACATGGGATCTCCTTGACGGAGACCCCTATATAGTTGGAATTCCTTTGTCGGTGAGCCATTGACCAGAACCGACGCACGGCCCGATTTAAGACACGTCTTTATCCATTTTCTCCATAGATCCGGAAAATTCATATACTTAAGGTTGGAAAGGAGGAAGTTCCAATAGACCGAGTCATAGGCCTTCTCAAAATCAACCTTAAAAATAAAAATTTTCTTGTTTGATTTTTTAGCCCAGGATATGGTTTCGCTCACGATTAGCGGACCATCAAAGATCGAACGACCTTCGATGAAAGCTGACTGAGAACAAGAGACCAACTCCCCCACTATCGGTTTGAGCCGACTAGCCAATCATTTCGCAATGACCTTGTACATAGCTCCGATCAACGAAATTGGACGGAAGTCTTTGATTTGGCGAGGGTCTCTAATCTTTGGAATAAGAGAAATAAAAGAAGAATTGCATCCAGGAGGAATATATTGATTTTGAAAGAACTGATCCAACCTGTTGACAAAAAATGGTTCCAGATTGAGCCAGAAACGTTTTATGAACAGAAAGTTGAACCCGTCCGGACCCGGGGCTTTGTCGCCTCCACAATCCCATACCGCTCTCTTCACCTCCTCCGCTGAGAATCTCGATACCAGACCTGCACTTTGGGAATCCGACAACTTCTTGAAATCGGCATTGGCTATATACGGCCTTTTAGCTCTTTTTTCAGCAAACTGTTTTTTGAAGAAGGTCATAATTTTCTTCTTAATTAGCATGGGATACATGCTAACAACCCCATCTACCTCCAAAGAATTAATCCGATTATTGGCCACCTTAATGTTTACGTATTTGTGAAAGAATGCGGAGTTCTCGTCGCCTAGCTTAACTCAATTGAGCCTTGCCTTCTGAATCAAATCTGCCACTTTATTTTTCTCATAACGCTTAATCTGGAGGCGACAATTAGCTCTTTTTACTTTTTCCTCCTTACAAAGGAGCCTGACAACCACAATATTTTCCAGTTCCTCTGCTTCTCTGTTTGCTTCTCTACTGATCTTTTCCTCCTGAATTTTCCCCTCCATTCTCCATTTTTTGATGTTGTTTTTGAGAGACCTAAGCAAATTTGTCAATGCCGTGAAACTATCTGTATCCGAAGTACTTGTCATCACAGACTTCGAAACAATCCCCCCCAGACCCTCTTTATCTAGCCAACTATTGAAAAATCTGAAAGGCGTTGCTCCAAAATCTATCTGAGAGCATGATAAGAGCAAAGAAGCATGGTCAGATAGGTATCTAGATAAAGCAACAAACCTGGCACACGACCATTTCTCCATAAATACGTCGCAAACGAGTGCCCTATCAATCTTGCTAAGGCTGGATCCGTCTTCCGGCATGAAAGTAAATCTGCAACCCCCCATAGGGTACTCATTTAGGCTTGCCTGATTGATAAAATCATTAAAGACAGAAGCCCCTTTATGATCAAATCTGGAATAAAGGCGGTCGTCTATTTCCCTGACCTCGTTAAAGTCCCCAATGAAGATCCATGCCCCGTCAAAATTGTTTCTAAGCTCGAGCAAAACCCTCCACACCTCTCTTTTTTTAGTTGGGTCGTTGAACGCATACACATTAGAAACATTTAAGGAGGTCCCCGATGCCTCGTGCCGGACAGAAACCACTATAATTGAATCGTGTTTGACGATGTTGTTCACTAGGAACTCAGACGAATTCCAAACCGAAAGTAACCCCCCTGATCTCCCCAGTGCGTTGACACGCAGGTCTGTTCCCCCAAAATCGACGAACGTCCGTCTCTCCTAAATCAGACATCTGAGTTTCTTGTAGGCAAAGGAAAGAAACCCTATGGACTTTTGCCATTCTATTAACCCAGTTGGCTTTATCCAACCCTCCGCCCCCCTGATATTAATGGCTAAATAATTCATGGTTGTCTGGCTGAACCCGATTCACCCTCTACCAGAGATCTCACCTGTCTCTGAAAATTATCCAAGCAAATGCCAAGCTTCTTACCGACTTCCAATGTAGCGTCTGTTTCCTTTATGCAATCGAGCAGCTCTGTGTCCTCCTGAGACTCAGCCACTTCTTTAAACTCCATGTTTAAATCGAAATCCTTCATCCTCTTCCCTATCGGCCCTGAGATTTCATCTGGTCTCAATCTCTGTTTCTTGGAAGAAAGGAAGTCAGAGGGAATAAACGTAGGAGGAGTTCCCTTCTTCCTCTTTTTTAACGTCTGCCTAGAATTTTCTCTTATAATCTCCATTAAGTTAAAAGGGTCACTGTTAGAATCCGGGCCCACTTCTACCGCCTCAACTACCTTTTGTCCCTTTTTGGATATTGGAGGGCCTTTTACCTAATTGGGCCTCCTATTTTCCTTATCCTGGACCGCAGAAAAGAAAAAGACTTCATTTGGCCCACTCCCATTAATGGATGTCCCGGGACAGTGGATATTCTCCTCGTGAATTGGATAGTCATAAATCCCGCCACCCTCCTGTTGCATGGTCAGAGGATCTACGATGTCACGGCCCCCGGCCCGGTTTGACCCGGTCCAGAAGCCGCGGAAACAGAAACCCCGTGGTATTTATTTAATTTGGCAGCGGAATTATTAACGGGATCATTTAAAACTTGAAAATACCCGTTTATTTTATTTTATAATTAGGGACAAACCCCGTAATTTACAATAAGGGAATTTCACTGGGAAACCCCTATTTTTACAAAAACATGTTTCTTTATTTTATTGAGCCACTTCTTCAAGCTTGTAGTGCCACACAACACTTTTCCTGGATCACAGCAGATCACCTGAAACATGTTTTAAAAAGGTTTTATCAGCAGGGAAATACTGGCGAGTCACTCATGTGCACAAAACGACACTTTGTTATAATATACAGTATTAAGGGCGATTACAATGTTTATATCAACCAATTACCCAACGGTATTTGTCACTCGACTCGTTTCTGTAACTATGGTCATATCACCCATTGGCTAACCCGTTGTCCAATGGTGACGGTTATCAAGTAATGTATACAAAACCCCACATACCGGCTGTAATTGAAGACTACAAAGACTTAATCCCTGTAATTATAACTTTGAAAATAAATAGGGTTTTGAAAACAATTTTGATAAAAAGAGAATGACTCACATTGCAGATTTAAACGGGCAGAGTTTAGCCTACTGATTAGCCTTGTAACCTAATTTAAATAACAAATGCACACGAAACTAGGTCAGTAACTTAACACAACTTTTACGACAACTCACGAGATCGAAACCCTCACGACGAATGACAAAGTATAGCCCAATTAAGGGCAGCACTTAAACATCCATCGGACTGGTCTCCATCGATCGGACATTAAATCGTATCAGTGATCGAGTTATTACCCTGTTGTCGCGGCAGCGTTTCGTGCTATGTGTGTGTTTTGAAGAAAACAGACGATATCTCGGTGTAGAAAACGAATTTTAACGTCGAACCAACACCAAAATCTAAGTGCCAATGCCCTATATTTATACTGAAAATTAGGCACCCTCGCGTGGTGCGAGGGCCTGTCGCGTGGCGCGAGGGCACCCCCTCTAGCATAGGGTTGCTCCATGTCCAACTAGCCCAGGTGAGTCGACGTTTTGACGAAATTCAATTTCGACAACAAACTGTTAGGATAATATCGATTAGGGAATACCCCCCCCCCCTGAGTTTTAGGGGCCCTGATCTTAGTTACGATTGTTCTGAAAATTTTAGGGGTCATGCAATATTACTTGGGGGTCTCAATTAGGGTTTCCTATTGGACAAAATAAAATAAGAAATAATAGTTTTGGTGAGAGTTGTTACATCCTCCCCACCTTAATAAAAATCTCGTCCTCGAGATTTACTGGAATAAATGAGGATATTTCTGCTTCATTTCTGATTCCAGCTCCCAAGTGTACTCCAGTCCTCTCTTGGAATCCCACTTGACTTTGACCAGTACTAGTCTTTTGTGTTTGAGAAACTTGACCTTTCTGTCTTCTATCTGTAGTGGCTTCTCAACAAATTTTAACTTTTCATTTACCTCTACATCTAGAAGAGGTACTACCAGGGATTCGCCAGATAGACATTTCTTGAGGTTGGATACATGAAACATGTCATGTACTCCAGCTAGTTCTTCTGGTAGTTGTAAACGATAGGCAACTGGTCCTATTCGCTGGATTACTGGGAATGGCCCTACGTACCTTGGACTTAGCTTTCCTCTCTTACCGAATAGAACTACTCCTTTCCAAGGAGAAACTTTCAAGAGTACCTTATCTCCGACTTGAAATTCCAGTGGCTTGCGTCGATTATCTGCATAACTCTTCTGGCGATCTTGAGCCGTTTTCAGTCATTCCTTGATTTGCGTTATCTTGTCAGTGGTTTCCTGTACAATCTCGGGACCTGATAATTGGCTCTCTCCTATTTCTGCCGAACAAACTGGAGTTCTGCACTTTCGTCCATACAGTGCTTCGAATGGGGCAGCTTGAATGCTTGCATGATAACTATTGTTATAGGAGAATTCAATTAATGGTAGGTGGTCATCCCAGTTTCCACCAAAATCTATTACGCATGCCCTGAGCATGTCTTCCAGGGTTTGGATCGTCCTTTCACTTTGTCCGTCTGTTTGGGGATGGTAAGCTGTATTTAAATTTAATCACGTCCCCATGGCTTCTTGGAAACTTGTCCAAAAATGTGAAGTGAATCGACTATCTCTATCCGATACAATGGAGAGTGGAACTCCATGTAAAGATACTACTTCGACTACATACAACTTTGCTAACCTTTCCATGCTAAAGGTTTCTTTCATGGGTAGAAAATGAGCTGATTTGGTTAATCGATCCACAATTACCCAAATCGCATCATTACCTTTTTCTGGTTTTGGGCAACTTAGTAACAAAATCCATGGTTATTAGTTCCCATTTCCAAACAGGCATTTCTAATTGTTGGAGTAACCCTGAAGGTTTCTGGTGTTCTGCCTTAACTTGTGAACAAGTTGGACACTTAGGTACACATCTAGCTATGTCCTTTTTCATTCCTATCCACCAGAAATTATTTCTTAAATCTTGGTACATCTTGTTATTTCCAGGATGCATGGTATACCTAGATTTATGGGCTTCCTCTAAAATCTTATTTCTTAACTCTCCTTGCTTAGGTACCCAAATTCTTTTCTTGTGGAATCTCCAAATTCCATCAACTCCTTGCTCTAATTCTTTTATTCATCCTTTCATTCCTTCAGCATCATCCTTGATTGCTGTTTCCTGAATATTCTTCAGTTGTTCCATTAAGTCTAATTGTAAACTTAATCTAAGAGCACGGACTCGCTTTTGCTTTTCATGATACTTACTTAAGGCATCTACTACCACATTTGCCTTTCCTTCGTGATATTGGATATCACAGTCGTAATCACTTAGAATTTCCATCCATCTTCTTTGTCTCATGTTTAATTCTTTTGCCCAAATATATACCTTAAACTCTTGTGATCCATATAGACAGTAAACTTACTTCCGTACAGATAATGCCTCCAAATCTTAAGGGCAAAAATTATTGCTCCTAATTCTAAGTCATGGGTCGTATAGTTTTCTTCGTGCTTTTTCAATTGCCTTGATGCATACGCAATTACCTTTTTGCGTTGCATTAACACACATCTTAATCCTAGCTTAGAAGCATCACAGTAAATTTCAAAATCTTCTGTTCCTTTTGGTAAGGCAAGGATTGGAGTGTTTGTTAGCGTTTGTTTCAAAATCCTAAAAGCTTCTTCTTGCCTAGGTCCCCATTCAAACTTAACTGTTTTACAGGTTAGCTTAGTTAATGGCACAGCTATTTTAGAAAAATCTTTAATAAAGCGCCTATAGTACCCGGCTAATCCTAGAAAACTTCTAACTTCCGTAGTTGATTGTGGGACCTTCCATTTGGTGATCGCTTCTATCTTAGAGGGATCTACGTGAATACCTTCATGATTCACCATGTGACCTAAAAATTGCACCTCTTGCAGCCAAAATTCACACTTTGCGAATTTGGCGTAAAGCTTTTCTTTTCTTAACAGAGTTAAGAGTGCATGTAAATGCTCACAATGCTCGTCCTAACTTTTGGAATAAATAAGTATGTCGTCGATGAAGACAATTACAAATTTATCCAAGTATGGTTTACAGATCCTATTCATCATGTCCATAAATGCTGCAGGAGCATTTGTTAACCCAAAGGGCATGACTGTAAACTCGTAATGACCATACCTAGTTCTAAAAGCAATTTTAGGTATGTCTTCTTCTTGTACCTTCAATTGATGATATCCGGAGCGCAAGTCGATCTTAGAAAAATATCTAGCTCCCTGGAGTTGATCAAAAAGATCATCAATCCTAGGTAATGGATATCTTTTCTTAATGGTAACCTTGTTCAATTCTCTATAATCGATACACATTCGCATCGAACCATCCTTTTTCTTTACGAACAACACTGGTGCTCCCCATGGGGATGAACTAGGTTGTATGAATCCTTTACTGAGCAATTCATCTAATTGCTTTTTCAGTTCTAACATTTCAGTAGGTGCTAACCGGTAGGGTGCTTTAGCTACGGGTGTAGTTCCAGGAATCAAGTGAATTCTAAATTCTACCTCCCTATCTGGTGGTAATCCTGGTAATTCTTCTATGAATACATCCGAGTATTCTGATACTACAGGAATTTCCTTAAGTTCCTTACCCTTAGTGCTAATGATTACCGAAATCATATACACTATTCCTTGCTTTCGTTCATAACTAGCAACTTTCATTACTGAAATGAACTTCATTGGTTTACGTGGCTTATCTCCTGTAACCATGATTACCTCTCCAGTGGGTGCACGAATTTCTATTGAATTCTTATCACAGAGGAGTCGAGCATGGTTGGCTACTAACCAATCCATTCCTAACACGACATCGAATCCAGCTAAATTCATAGGTAATAGGTTTGCATAAAATTTATGACCTGAAAGTTCTATATTTTCTTTTTGCAACACCGTATCTATGTTAACAGAATTCCCGTCTGCCGTCTCTACTGTAAAAAGTTGCATAAGTTTTGTTAAGGGTAGCTTAAGATCTTGGCAGAACGAAGTATTTATAAAACTTTGGTTTGCACCAGAGTTAAATAATACTTTCGCATAAACGTTGTGAACTAGGAACGTACCAGCTATCACATCTGGGATTAGCTCTTGTTCCTGGGTAGTCAACTGGAAGGCTCTTGCGTTCTTTTTGTTAGTCCCTTCAGCAGGTTTGGCCTTGTTATCTGCTGGTCTGAAATGCCCAGCTTCTCCACAGTTATAGCAGACCCTTGTTTTCTTTCTGCAATCTTCTTCGTCCTACAACTTTGCAAAAGTTGCAAGTTTCATTACATTTTCCAAAATGTTTCTTTCTGCAGTTCCTGCAGAACGACGGAGTGGAAGATTGCCCGGTTCCTCTTTTCTTGGAATTGCTATTATTACCCACACGAAATCCTTGGGTAATTTTCTAAGCCAATTCCTTCTTCCTATTTTCTTCTCGCGTACGCACCAGTCCGTCAGTCAAAGTGTTGGCTAATTCCACTGCATCATCGATCGTGCGGGGTCTCGCAGCTTTAACAATGTCTCGAATCTTGCTAATTAAACCCCAAATGTAGCGAGAAATAAGTACCGGTTCTGGCGAAGCCAGAGTAGGCACAATTCGAGCATATTCGTAAAACTTCGAAGTATACCCTCGGCAGTCAACATCCACCATTCGGTGGTTTAGGAATTTGTTCGCCATTTGTTCTTTTTCATATTCAGGGCAGAATTTTCTTTCCACCAGACGCTTAAGCTCCTCCCAACTCATGGCATAAGCCAGGTCACTTCCCTTGGCTTGTAATACCGTATTCCACCATTCTAATGCTTCTTCCTTAAAAAGGTGAGAAGCATACATGACCTTATCCTCCTCGGCAAATTTACTTATTTTGATTACTGCCTCGGTTTTCTCTAACCAACGCAGTGCAGCAGTCGCCCCTTCATTGCCTGAGAACTCGACGGGTTTACAGGCAAGAAATTCCTTGTAAGTGCAACCAGGCGTTGCAACTTTCATTCTTTTAAGAATTGGGACTTGCATTCCATCATTATCATTATTATTGTGGTTGCTGCCTCCATTTACGCTATTACTGAAGTTGTCATCATGAGTACGTTTACTGGGAATAGTTTGTTGAGGTTCAACTGGATTTCGAGCAGCAGCAAGGATTGCTGGAATGGCATTGGCTATTCCTTAAGCAACGATATTCTCGATATCTTGCCTATTGAGGAAGTGATCCTCATTGTTTTGCTCAGATTGGTTAATCTCGTTAACTGGTTCATTATCAGCGTGTTCCATCTGGTAATTAATATATATAAGTTATTATCATAAAATAAATAACAACTAAACAATCGCACAAAAACCACGTCACACGTATAGCCAAAATTGTCGATTTTTCGACTTCCATTTTATATATTATAGTATGCGTCCGTACACACCTGTTATCTTACAAAGTTTTATTTTTAAGTTATTTTACATGATTATATTTTTTTTATTATATTATTATTATTAAACACCTACTCCTACCACCACACACGATCCCTGTCAGCTGGCATCTGAGAAACGACGTTCCCTTTCGTCGTATTTCCAGGTGATTCTTTCTCCCACATCCCTAATCCTGTTTCCTGCATCTATCAGCTCCTTGGCGTAGCGGCGGAGTTCAGCCAAGTTTTCTTCACTCATAGGTTGGTTTGGTGCAGGCTCTGGGTCAAACTGAGGGAAAAAGGTATCAGGGTTATTCAGGAGATTCTGAAATTGCCAGTCATTGGTCCACCATTCTTCTAGCTCTCCGAGAGGTCGTGGGTTAACAATGGGTTCTGGGATAGCCGGTTCCAGATTAACTGGGAGTTGGGATTCAGCAGGGTAACTAAAGAGGTTTTCATTGACAGGCCTAAGGAAATCACAATCTGCCAGTTTACGATCCAATTCCTCCCATAGTGGCATTTCCTGGGCTCGCCTGGAACTTTCCCCGATCTCTATTCCTTTCCCTTTATCCATTGGGTCCTCAGTCTTGGCAATTTTCTTAGTTGCTGGTTTCTTCCTGCGTACACGCCTCCAGCCCGCGAATGTTCTTCTCTTCTTTGGCTTTGAATTCTCCGGAGGTTGGGCTTGGAATTCCATAGGTTCATCAATGTCTGTCAGATAAACGGAAAAACCCTCGGAAACTTCCATTTCGGCAGAATGGATAGTGATATTCTGAAGAGCTTCAGATAACTCATTCATGCTGTTTAGTATATATGCAGAAATTTACACAAAATGCTAAGTTAAAATTTTTGTAAATTAAATTTTCACATAATCACAGAATGGCAATCAGAAAAATTAAGTATTTCTAAATACTTAATTGGCTTAAATCAATGGCTCTGATACCACCTTTTTCTGTCACGGCCCCCGGCCCGGTTTGACCCGGTCCAGAAGCCGCGGGACAGAAACCCCGTGGTATTTATTTAATTTGGCAGCGGAATTATTAACAGGATCGTTTAAAACTTGAAAATACCCGTTTATTTTATTTCATAATTAGGGACAAACCCCGTAATTTACAATAAGGGAATTTCACTGGGAAACCCCTATTTTTACAAAAACATGTTTCTTTATTTTATTGAGCCACTTCTTCAAGCTTGTAGTGCTACACAACACTTTTCCTAGATCACAGCAGATCACCTGAAACATGTTTTAAAAAGGTTTTATCAGCAGAGAAATACTGGCGAGTCACTCATTTGCACAAAACGACACTTTGTTATAATATACAGTATTAAGGGCGATTACAATGTTTATATCAACCAATTACCCAACGGTATTTGTCACTCGACTCGTTTCTGTGACTATGGTCATATCACCCATTGGCTAACCCGTTGTCCAATGGAGACGGTTATTAAGTAATGTATACAAAACCCCACATACCGGCTGTAATTGAAGACTACAAAGACTTAATCCCTGTAATTATAACTTTGAAAATAAATAGGGTTTTGAAAGCAATTTTGATAAAAAGAGAATGACTCACATTGCAGATTTAAACGGGCAGAGTTTAGCCTGCTGATTAGCCTTGTAACCTAATTTAAATAACAAATGCACACGAAACTAGGTCAGTAACTTAATACGACTTTTACGACAACTCACGAGATCGAAACCTTCACGACGAATGACAAAGTATAGCCCAATTAAGGGCAGCACTTAAACATCCATCGGACTGGTCTCCATCGATCGGACATTAAATCGTATTAGTGATCGGGTTATTACCCTGTTGTCGCGGCAGCATTTCGTGCTATGTGTGTGTTTTGAAGTAAACAGACGATATCTCGATGTAGAAAACGAATTTTAACGTCGAACCAACGCCAAAATCTAAGTGCCAATGCCCTATATTTATACTGAAAATTGGGCTCCCTCGCGTGGCGCGAGGGCACCCTCTCTAGCATAGGGTTGCTCCGTGTCCAACTAGCCCAGGTGAGTCGACGTTTCAACGAAATTCAATTTAGACAACAAACTGTTAGGATAATATCGATTAGGGAATACCCCCCTGAGTTTTAGGGGCCCTGATCCTAGCTCCGATTGTTCTGAAAATTTTAGGGGTCATGCAATATTACTTGGGGGTCTCAATTAGGGTTTCCTATTGGACAAAATAAAATAAGAAATAATAGTTTTGGTGAGAGTTGTTACATACGAGACCATTGGGAGCCTCACACACTTCTTCAACTTCCTTGAAACCGATTGTGTTCCGACATTCTGGGGCCAACGTCGGACCGTCTCCGGCCATCGACTCCCCCGGAATCTCTTCCTTCTCATAAAAAATCTGGACAAAATCCAGGACCCAGTCCTCCATCAAATCTTGTATCCAAACCTTGAATGAAGCCTTCCCATATGTCACACTAACCTCCTCTGTAATCAACGAACCTGAATGAACAAGTACACCCACCCTATCAGATGCGAGTGTCCCACCTAAACATGAAGCCATAAACTCATGCACCACCCTGCCGAAATTCTTACCAATCTGATTGAATACCTTAGCATTCCAGAATTGGATAGGGACCCCTGAGATAGATAACCAAACAATCCTTTGGAAAGCTAGATCTTGTCCATCCCACACCACAAGTGAACCAAACCACGTAGACCAGGTATCCTTGAACTCAAACAAGTATTTCGAAGCTGCCTCATCCGATTGGAACGATAGAAGAACCCCATGCCTCCCATGTAACGGACCTCTGAACCCCCTAGCTTCCCATGCAGCTTCTCCTTCTCAAGGGAGTTAAGAGCTGCCACGTTGAAAGCCTCACCCACCAAAGATTTCCTACCCCATTGTTTTACAGTCATACAATTCTCCAAATCCACATGCACCGATTTCATATCAACAGGTTGTTCTTTTTTTATACCCATTAGTGCATCCTTAAATGGTGCCATGTTAACCCCTCCCGCATTAGGACCAGCCGGCTTATCTTGTCTAACCCCATTCTCTGCTTGTTTAGGACGTTGAACCTCCACCTCTTTGTACTCCATAGATCTGGATTTAGAACCATCTTTCTGAAATTTTGCTACATTAACACCCAACATAGCTCCGTCAATCCTAACTTTAGACAGTTCCAGCAACCAATCACGTGTCTTGACAATGTTTCTGAGGCTAATGAATCCGAACCGATTTCCATATCCATCCTTTTTAAACGGAACATATGCGTCGGCAAGGTTGGGAAAAATACAAAACGCATCCCATAGTCGGTCGGAGTCACAGCCTGACGGCAGGTTTGAAATATAGAAAGTGGTTGTTCTTCTAAGATCTTCCTCACGGAGTCTTCTCTTTGCATCAAGCTTCTTCTGCCTTTTGGATTTATATTCTCCCCACGAACCGTCATCCCAGTAACCATTCTTAGCAATCTTCTCTTGTTCTTTCTGCTTTTGTCTCCATAGGTCTTCAATGTTATCTAAGTAATCCCCCCATGGGTATCCTCTACCACGTCTAAACTTTCCTTGATTCCCCTTTCCTTCGCCGGTCCCTTTATATTTCCTGTCCCCAGCCTTCTCAATGATAGAATGCCCCTCCCACTTCACTTTCACTAAGAACAAGCACAACTACACACCTAAAGCAGGCAAACCCAATCCCAGCTAACAAAACTCGATATGTGGGAAGCAAAGAAGACTCCACACAATCTCAGGCTGTTATACCGGAACGGAAAGAGACTGATTAGGGTTCCGCCGCACACCTGCAACTATCACTAAGAACAAGCACAACTACACACCTAAAGCAGGCAAACCCAATCCCAGCTAACAAAACTCGATATGTGGGAAGCAAAGAAGACTCCACACAATCTCAGATTGTTATACCGGAACGGAAAGAGACTGATTAGGGTTCTGCCGCACACCTCTCTCCAGGGAAAAATATATATCAGTTATTATTAGGATATTTGACTTACTGATACAAACAGCAACATGTAGTATATGTTGGTTCCGGCCCCTTTACACACTAAAGACACACTCGTATATAGAAGTTGAATGAGGAAGATAACAAAGAAATTAAAAGTTGCTCTTGAATATTCCTTAGGTAAATAACCATTTAATCCTAAAAATCAGTACATGGATTGACCCACATTCTTCAACCCAACGTGCAATTTTCATAACCATGCACTTCCACATGAATGGGTCAAACTCCACCCACTTTTCATTATATAGTTGCAGTTCCTACTTTTCTGGTCAACGAAGGCCAAGTAGAAGAATCTGCAACCATCGCCCGTGACCCGCATGCTGGAACGAAACCCGTGACCCGCAAACAAACCGAATAATCCAACAATCACCCCCTTAATCGGTTTGTTCACACCCATCACCGCAGCACCGAATCACCTCGGTTTCGAATCACTATGACATCTAACGGACACCCGATCTTCATCTCGATCACGTCCAATGTCTCGGTTCAACCCGAATAAAAAACACCACTCCCGTAACATGTAACATGGCATCCCGTTGGAACCGTTCACTAACATCACGACTTATCACGGATCAACGACCTCTCCCCGGCCACATCCAAAGCCACCCAATTGAACTCCAACGCCATAATGTCACCATCGTGTTCCTTCTTTTTTTTCAACAACCTTTTTCCGATCACCCTTGTTCAAGAGGCTCTCCACCGACAAAGAAAACAAACCACCTGTTTTAACGTTTTCTCACCTTGCCAAACGAAACGACACGAGACTAATCCAAAGCCACCTGCTTTGACGGATCCATTCTGCCCGCTTTTTACGCACTACGCCGGTCTCCTATTATCATGAACAATCCGATCAAGGCTTCCGCAAAACATTATGCTATTGTCACCATTGTATAACAGTTGCGCAAACCCGCAACTAACATCCGAACAGCCTTGAACCCTCTTTTGATCACTATTAACAGCCCCGGAACACAAGTGTTTATGACCGGTCACCCCCGTCATCTTAACCGGTACGTCTACCACAACAACGGCCTACCGAAACACCTTAACGCTTCCGTCTAACGCTGCAACACAGTCCCGAATAGCCTCCTGCTGTCCCGAAACACCCGCAAATACCCTGTTTCGAAAACAGGCTGCGAAGAATAACTACCGAAACTCGGTTTCTTCCTGCTGCGTTTGCCCCGCAGCCAAGGGCTACACCCTTTCTCCAAACCGACTCTCAAACCGGCCTTCTTCGTCTTCACGAGCCCTAGGCTCTGATACCAAATGTTGGTTCCGGCCCCTTTACGCACTAAAGACACACTCGTATGTAGACGTTGAATGAGGAAGATAACAAAGAAATTGAAAGTTGCTCTAGAATATTCCTTAGGTAAATAACCATTTAATCCTAAAAATCAGTACATGGATTGACCCACATTCTTCAACCCAACGTGCAATTTTCATAACCATGCACTTCCACATGAATGGGTCAAACTCCACCCACTTTTCATTATATAGTTGCAGTTCCTACTTTTTTGGTCAACGAAGGCCAAGTAGAAGAAACCGCAACCATCGCCCGTGACCCGCATGCTGGACCGAAACCCGTGACCCGCAAACAAACCGAATAACCCAACAGTATATATGTCATATTTATGGTTCAGTTTTATAATAAATCTAGATCACTTGATCCATATTCATAGAGAAAACAATTCTGTCTTTTAATTACTAAAAAACAAAAATATTTTAGTTAATTTGGTATTTTCAAGGTTATAATGTATAAAATATGAGAGGCACATGGGTTTATACTGTAATTATAGGATTTGCGGATGATAGATTGTACCATTGTAAATAAAGTATTAGAAATGGTCACTCATTCGTACATGTTTAGACTAATTGATATTAGAGTAAATTAAACTGGTAGTCCCTGTAGTTTGAGCCAATTTTTAGTTTTGTTTTTGTATTGTTTTTTTTTTTTTTTTTTTTTTTTTTTTTTTTTTTTTTTTTCAAATGGCAATCCTCAAGATATCTGTTTCTTGCATTCCTAGCCTAAATTACATCAGGTGTGGCGGACCAGACCACACTTCACACCCTCCTCCAACGCATGCCAAGTCTGGTTAGCAAGTCCGGATGCATTCATTGGAGATGCTCTAATAAATAAAACTAACTCTATTGGTGATTTAAATACAACTAACACACGGATGAAAACCAAACTTTGGCTCAAACCATAGGGACCGACGGTGTAACTTACTCTTACTAAATACAAGATATAGAAACTATCCTAATGCATCAATACCAGGAGATCAATCTCTCCAATATAAAGATGAGATATGACTGCAACGATCTACAACAGATCAAATAACAAACCCTAACTAACTAATAAGAGAGAACAAGTGCGAAATGAATGAGAGTAGTGAATGACTGAATCTTCAGTCATGAGCCCTTTTATATGCTTGTCCAGAAAAGTTCCATCCAGGTCCACAAGATATGAGTATGATGATCGCAGTCCTCCAAAACATACACATACACCCCTCATACTTTAAATCTGCAAACACTCAGTAATAAGAGCCCAATAACATATGTTAATATAACAAGCCCAACACCACTCATGAGCCCATAACATACACAAAGCCCATAAATAAATATATAAATGATAAGTCCAAATATTATTTCAACAATTTAGTATTATAATATTCTACTAGAGGAATGTTCATTTGAGAAGAAAATTTAATTGAGAAGAAAAAGAACAAAGGGTAATTTTGTAAAACATTAAATAGTTTTTTCACTTATCTCATTTATTATCATTTTTTACTAATTAATTAGTGATAAAGACTATTATCCTCCACACTAACTTTTTTTGCCTACACACATCAAAAGTTATTCTACATATTTCAAAATTCATCCTACACGTAAAAATTTATCCTACACAACTCGTAATTTATCCTACACAACTCGTAATTTATCCTACACTTTAAATTATTTTATTTTTTTGAAAAAATATATATTTTGAAGATAAGTTACAAATTATTTAATTTATTTAGCTATTAAAGAGGAAGACTACAAATTAATGACCTATGTAGATTTACCAATGTACCCTTATAGTAACATTAAATACTTCTATTAAATGAAGTAAAATAAACCATTCTTATTGGTTGAAATTTCTTCTTTTTTCTTCTTAAAATTTTTTTTTTCTCATTTGAACTCTCCACTATTCTACTAACATAAACTTTGCAAGCAATATTTCATTTTCGATTATTGAAAACCCTAAATCACTTGATGATTGACTTTTTTATTTGTATGTTCTTGCAATTTGTAACTTTTGAAGTTGAAACTAGAGTAATTAACTTTTTTGAACATTTTTAAGGTTTCTTTTTTTGTTGATATGTTTGCGTGATTTGTTGGTCTCGATCAGGAAAATGGAGCAGATTTTATATGACCAAGTCGTTGCTCCTGTTGTGAAATTTATGGCAAGTCATATCACGAAACACCTAGGATATGTGTTTTGCTCTACAAAACATGTTACGGGCATGAAAGATAAATTGAAAGATTTGGTGGATACAAGCACTGAAGTTATAAAGCACAAGAACAGAAACGAAACAAATGATAAAGAGATACCTGCTCTTGTAGAGGCTTGGTTGGGAGAGGTTGAGAAGGTCAAGGATGAAGTCCAAAGCATCCCAAATGATGACATTGGATGTTTGCACATGAAAAATAGCTATCGAGTGGGAAGAAACGCTTCTAAGGCTACTATGAGGATCCAAGAACTTATTTCAAAATATTCTAAGATTACTTGGACCGATGCCCCATTGCCTACTGGAAGAGCCACATCCTCCACCACTTCTACAACGTTATCATCGTCACCGGGTGGAGATGACTTCAAGTCCAGAGACGTGCTGTTCAACGATGCATTGAAGCTCCTTCAACAAGACGACAACAAGAGTCAAGTGATAGCCTTGTGTGGAATGGGTGGTATAGGAAAAACCACCATGATGGAACAACTTAAAAAAGTTGCAGAAGACAAGAAGATGTTTGATTTCTTTGTGAAAGTTACTCTTGGGAGAAATCCTAACATGTTTTCTATTCAGAATGATATAGCCATATGCATAGGAGGCGAAAGTTTACGTGAAGCGACTGTAACAGCAAGGGCAGATACTCTCCAAAGAAAATTTAAAAAAGAGTTAGAAAAGGATAAAAAAAAGATTCTAGTTATATTAGATGATGTGTGGGAGAAGGTTGAAATCAAGGATCTTGGACTAACAAGTCCTTTGCCAAAAGGCGTCAAGTTGTTGTTGACATCACGAGATTCAAAAGTTTGCACACTAATTGCGGATACTTCCCTTCTTCAAGTAGTCAGAGTCAATGTGTTGTCAGACGCGGAAGCACAAAATTTCCTTTCTAAATATACTGGAGTTTCTATAGAACATGATCAAGATCGGTTTCAAATAGGATGTGATATTGTCAAAAAATGTGGTAATTTGCCACTTGCCATCAAGCTCATTGGCACAACCCTTAAATCTGAAGACAATTATGCTTGGAGGGATACACTTAACCGTCTAAAGAATCATGATCTTGATGATAACGTGCAAGAAATTATCAGAATAAGCTACGAGTATGTAAAAAAATATGAGGATAAAGAGATTTTTCGACATTGTGGCTTGTTCCCCGAGGACTCTGATATTGAAATAGAGGATCTGGTTAGACATGCATGGGGCCTAAAGTTGTTTAAAAATGTTTCCACTTTGAGAGAGGCTCGAGACAGGACATATACGTGTGTGCGCAATCTCGTAAACGCAAATTTGTTGATGGACAGTGAATACCTTGGATATGTTAGAATGCACGATCTTGTACTTGCTTTTGTGTTAGCAAGAGTTTCCGAAGGTGATTTTGCTTGGATCGTAAACCATGGCGATGTGTCCTCGTGGGGTAGAGATGAAATGAATGAGTCTTGCAAAAGAATTTCATTAACTTGCATGGGTATGTCGGAGTTTCCGCGAGACTTCAAGTACCCAGACCTCTCTTTTATACAACTTATGGACGGGGATCAGTCGCTCAAGTTTCCGGAAGATTTTTATGCAAGTATGGAAAATCTCAAAGTCATTGCATTTTATAAAATGCAATATCCACCGCTTCCGACATCTCTTCAATTTTCGACCAACCTTAAATCACTTTGTCTTTATAACTGCGAATTGATGTCAGATTGCTCTTTCATTGGAGATCTTGTGAATTTGGAGGTGCTCAGTCTTGCTTATTGTGGCATCCGCAAGTTACCATCTAAGATAGGGAATCTAAGAAAGCTGAAGTTACTAGATCTGACAGGATGTGACCACCTTCATATTGATGATCGCGTCTTTATAAATTTAGTCAAACTTGAAGAGCTTTATATGAGAGTTTCTAATAACGAAGCTATCCAGTTCACGGATGCTAATTTGAAAGAGTTAAAGATGCTTTCATGCCAAGTTTGTGCATTAGAGGTCGAATTCTACGATATGAACCACCTAAAAGATCTATCCTTTGAGAAACTTGATAAGTTCAAGATATCTATAGGTGGTGGATACCGGGATGAAATAACTTCATTCAAAACTACATTACAGCTGAACCTTGGGGACGAGCACAGAAGCAGCCTTGTGGACTACAAAATTCATGAGTTGATCAAGAAATCAGAGAGTCTAAGTTTAAAGATGAGTCGTCTTGAAGATTTTGTTCCAGTCAATCCTTATGATCAAAGCTTTTTTTTGTATCTAAGAGCCTTTCTTGTTCATGATTGTGGTAAGTTGAAATACCTCTTCCCAACACAAGTGACACGTGGTTTGAGGAAACTTGAGCGCCTCACAATTTGGTCATGCTCTGTTTTGGAAGCACTGGTGCATGATTACAATGGCGAGATAAATGGTAAAGGCGAGATGATCATTTTTGAGGAGCTAAAGTATTTATCTTTAGGTGGCTTACGAAAGCTTGTACGTTTGTTCCCGGTTGACAGTGTGGTTGAGCTACCACAACTGGTTGAATTGAGGGTTTATGACCTTCCCAGCATCACTAGCATTTATCCTGACAATAAAAATACTTCTGCATTGCAACAAGCACTCTTTAATAGTCAGGTACACATAATTGATTTGTATATGTCAATTGGTTTAGTTATTTCTTTTGCCAATATTATACTTAATGTAATGTATATTGTTTGGGCGGAGCTATTTTTGCAGGTTAGAACTTCCAAGTTGAAAAAGGTAGTTATTAAACGTATGAAGAATCTGGAGCGGATATGGCCGAGTAGTAGAGAGGAGGAATTTGATAATATTCCCATGTTAAGAGACATTGAGGTGGGAGAGTGTGATAAGCTTGAGAATCTATTTCCAACCAATCCAATGCGATTATTGAAACATCTAGAAGAAATAACAATTTCAAAGTGTTCTTCCCTTCGAGAGATATTCAACATAGACTTGGAATGTTTTGGTGAAGTTGAACAAGTTTTCAACATCAGCTTGCGTTACATTTGTGTGCGTAGTTTTAATAAAGAAGAGTGTCACGTGTGGAGCATAAAAGGTGGTGAAAGAAACTCAAGTTTTCATGACTTTGATACAACGGGATGGGTGAGAGAAGTGAATGTACGATATGGGACGAGATATGAAAAAACTTCGAACCAACCGAGTCCAAATTCGATTCGGTTAAGAAGAGGAAGAGGTACGTATGGCATTAAAACATTTCACGTCTTAGGTTGTTTAAAGTTAGATAAGTATTTTTATCCCCAAACTGTGTTTCAAATAATATTTTTGATTTTGAGAAAATAAAATCCAACGATTTTCTAATAGCTTTTAAAACTTTTCCGTAACAATTATTTAAATCCTATATACATTTTTGAATTACAAATATATGTAATATATATATATATATATATATATATATATATATATATATATGGGAGGGTTATCTTGAGAACGCTAAATATTGCGAGAACCGTGAGAACGAATGAAAAAACCAATCAAAACCAATTTTTTTTAATACAAAACCCATTGTAATTAAGATACAACATCAAAAAAAGAATTTACAACATCAAATAATTCATTTCTCCTTTCAAAATCACTCTTTTTAGATTTTTTACACATGTGTAAATATAACAGATTTACACATGTGTAAATGGAAAACTTACACATGTGTAAATTTTCTTTATTTACGAATTCACGTAAATTTAAACGTGTAAATTAAATTTCTAACATTGTATTCGAATAATAATGATAAGTGTAGAAAAATTTTTTGAATTTGATTCGTTTTTGACCAAGTTCTTGCGGTTTTTTCATTTGTTCTCACGGTTCTCACAATATTTAGCGTTCTCATTTAAACCCTCCCCTATATATATATATATATAATTTGAGGTTCATTTGGGAGCACTAAAAAATTGGGGAACCATGGAACACTCTTAAAAATTTAACTTGTTAAGAATCAATTTTTTCTAATTTTTTTTGGGTACTTTTTCTTATAAATATTTGTAGAAGCATTCTTAATAAAAAAATCAAAAACTAAAATAAAAAAAAACAGTTAAAAAAAGGGTAAAAATTATTTTTTACAATTTTTTTTTATTTCCAATAGTTTCTACTTATTTTTATAAGGAAAAAACGTTGAAAATTTAAAAAAAAAATTGATTTTTAACATGTTAAATTAATTTTATATGATACATATATTTTTAACTGTTTTTTAAACATTTTTTTATATTTTTAGTTTTTGAATTTTTTATTAAAAATATTTCTACATTTATTTATAAGAAAAACTACTGAAAAAAATTAGAAAAAAATAATTTTTAACATGTTAAGTATAATTTTTTAGAGTGTTCACTGTTCCCCACTTTTTTAATGTTCTCCAATGAACCCTCCCCTATATATATAGGGTAAGGTTCATGCGAGAACCACATTTATTGCGAGAACCGCGAGAACCAATGTGAACACAACCTAAAATAGCTTAAAAAAAACCTAACCCCCACCCCCCCCCCAAAAAAAAAAAAAAACCTAACCCCCCCCAAAGCTAAAATGCTAAAAACTAAACCCCCAAAAAACCTAAAAAAAATAAAAAAAACACACATAATTTTTTTATTTTTTTAAATATTTTTTAAGATAAAATCGCTACGTTTCGTAGCCAAAAAAATTTTTTTTAAAATTTTTGGCTACTAAAAGTAGCGATTTTTTTATAAAAAAAAATTTGTGTGTTTTTTTAGGTATTTTTGGTTGTGTTCACATTGGTTCTCGCGGTTCTCACAATAAAGGGTGGTTCCTAACGGATCTTTGTCCTGTATATATATATATATATATATATATATAGGAGAAGGTTCAAATGAAAACCACTAGTTATTGTGAAAACTCGAAAACTAATTAAATATATATATATATATATATATATATATATATGGTGAAGTTATTGTAAAAAAGACCAAAAGTGTGAGAAAGGTAAGAAAGAATCTCAACCATTAGATCTAAATTAATTGAAAATGGTATAATTGTAAATGCATTAACAAATTCAAATATGGTAATCCTTGATTTAAGGATTTGGAGAGAGAAAATCCTTGATTTAAGGACTTATAACCGTCAATAAATATAACACCATTCAGAGCATGTTCATACATGGTGTTTTAAATATAAGACCATTCAGAAAATATAACACCATTCAGCACAAATATAACACCATTAAGCAAAAAAAAAAAACACCATTCACACAAAAATAACATCATTCAGCACAAACATAACACCATTCAGCACAAAAAAAACACCATTCACAAAAAAAAAAACATCATTCAGTACAAAATATAACACCATTCAGCACAAAAAAACACTATTCACACAAAAATAACATCATTCAGCACAAAAATAACACCATTCAGCACAAAAAAAACACCATCAGCAGTAAATAAAATAAACACCATTCAGTACAAGAATATAACACTATTCAGTAAAAGAAAATATAACACCATTTAGAAAAAGAAAAAAACACCATTCAGAAAAGAAAAAAACACCATTAAGAAAAGAAAAATAACACCATTCAGAGAAGAAAAAACACCATTCAGAAAATAAAAAAACACCATTCAGTACACAAAATAACACCATTCAGTACAAGATATAACACCATTCAGGAAAGAAAAATATAACACCTCTGTATCATCTTCTCCACTTCCGGCACCGCCACTGCCACTTCCGGCACCACCACTGCTGCACCACCGCTGCCGATCCGCACAACCACTGCCGCTGCCCGCTCGCCGTCGCCGCTGCCGCTGCCGCTCGTCGCTCTCCGTCGCCGCTGCCGCTCGTCGTCACCGCTGTTCGATTGATTAGAGAGATAGACGAAATTGTAGAGAGAGAGATAAACTGTTCGATCAATTGGAGAGAGAGATCGGAATTATAGGAATTTTGATTTACAGTTTCCTATTTTGAATGGATATAAAGACTTTATTACCCCTATAATTTTCAATTCAATCCAAATTAAGAAAAAGAATTTACATTTTGGTCCCTTTGATCTCAACCATTAGATCAAAAGATCTAATGGTTGAGATTCTTTCTTACCTTTCTCACACTTTGGGCTTTTTTTACAGGATCCTAACTCTCTCTCTCTCTCTCTCTCTATATATATATATATATATATATAGGGGAAGGTTCAAATGAAAACCACTAGTTATTGTGAAAACTCGAAAACTAATTAAAAAAAGCCAAAAAAACATACCAATTTTTTTTTTTTTTTTGCATAATAATTTTCGCTACTTTAAGTATATATAAAGAAAATTTCAAAAAAAAAAAGAAGATTTTTTTTGTAGTGCACATGTGTAAGACTACACATGTGTAGTACACATACACATGTGTAGTATTACACATGTGTAATAAAAAATTTTTTGAAAAGAAGTTTTTTTTATATACAAAATCCTGCGATTTTTTATAAAAAAAAAAATTTGGTGTGTCTTTTAGGCTTTTTTTAGTTAGTTTTCGAGTTTTCACAATAAAAGTGGTTTTCATTTGAACCATCTCCTATATATATATATATATAGGAGGGTTCAATTGAAAACTCATTTTATTGTGAAAAATCGAAAACTAACTAAAAATGCCTAAAAAACATACCAATTTTTTTTTTACAATTTTTTTATAAAAATTCGCTACTTTTTATATAAATTATTTTTTTCAAAAAAAAAAATTGTAGTGCACATGTGCAATACACATATAATGCACATGTGTAGTACAATTTTTTTTATATATATATAAAAAGTAGCGAAAATTTGGTAAAAAAAATTGGTATGTTTTTTAGACTTTTTTTAGTTAGTTTTTAAGTTTTCACAACAACTAGTGGTTTTCAATTGAACTTTCCTCTCTCTCTCTCTCTCTCTCTCTATATATATATATATATAGGGAGAAGATCATGCGAGAACCACCTCTTATTGTGAGAACCGCGAGAACCAATGTGAACACACCAAAAATGCCTAAAAATCATACAAAAATTTTTTTTTTGAATTTTTTATAAAAAAATCGCTACTTTTCGAAGCAAAAAAAAAAAAAAAAAAAATTTTAAAATTTTTTTTTTTTAAAAAAAATTTTTTTTTTTTGGCTTCGAAAAGTAGCGATTTTAACCTAAAAAATATTAAAAAAATCGAAAAAAAATTTTTAGATTTTTTTTTATTTTTTTAGATTTTTTTAGGTTTTTTGGGGGTTTAGTTTTAGCATTTTAGCTTGAGGGGGGGGGGGGGCTTAGGTTTTTGGGGGGGTGGGGGAGGGGTTTTTTTTGGGGGGGGGGGGGGGGGGTGGGGTTAGGTTTTTTTTAGCATTTAGCTTGGGGGGGGGGGGGGTTTAGGTTTTGGGGGGGGTGGGGGGTTTAGGTTTTTGGGGGGTGGGGGTTAGGTTTTTTTAGGTTTTTTTTAGCTATTTTAGGTTGTGTTCACATTGGTTCTCAAGGTTCTCACAATAAGGGTGGTTCTCGCATGAGCCCCTCCCTATATATATATATATATATATATATAGAGAGAGAGAGAGAGAGAGAGGAAGGTTAACGTACATCACGTACGACAGGTAATTACGCACATTCATTTTAAAATCACGCACGTTATAACTCAAAAATCCAAAATCACGCATGTTGAAACACAATAATCACGCATGTTATAGAACAAATCACGCACGTTGTCGTACCTGAAGTACGATTCGGAGTGTATCAAAATTCGTTTGAGCCAATTTCGGAGTGTATGAAAATCGTTCTTTGAGTTCTTAAGCAAAAAAATAGTTCTTAGTGTATGTTAACAATTCAGTTCGTTTGTTTTTTTTTAATAAAGGGGTGGCGGGGCAGCTTGTTGCCCGTCTACCTTCTGTTTTGATGTAACTTAACAAAATCCATCTAATTAAACTCAAAATCAAAGTGATTTTGATGCATGCTTGATAAATTAGAGTTTACAACATCATCTCATCATAAGGTACGTAAAAAATCTAGTATATGTTGAAGTAGTGATTTCTTGATGAACCTTATGATGTGCAGTTGAAGTAGGGATTGTTGAAATTGTGATAAAATTTGTAGTGCCCATATGATTTGAGGCAAACCCTTGATGAATAATGGTAGAGAAAATGTTATGATTAAGTATTAGGGTAATATACTCTGTATATGTAAGTGGGTTTTTGTAGATATGTTAAACACATGAATTGTGGAAGTAAATTTGATAGTATTTGATGTTAATATAGTGAGCTCTAGATGTCAATCGATTATGCTAGTCATATTGACTTTATAAGGTGGGAAAACATGGGTAATTGTTGAAGTGAAAACTTAATAAACTTGGTGTAAAAATCCATGCCCATAATGTGTTTAATATAATGCCTAAGTGAATGTGAGTTGTTGAAAGGTGTGGAAGAATCATAACATGAAACTTGTAATTGAATACTTACAAGTTTATGAATCATAAATTGTACTATGGGTTCTAAATGATAAATCGGATTGAACTCTATAGGAAATTTGGGTGAAGCATCGAGTGGTCAAGCCGGGGTGGACACGCGCCTGAAAGGAAAGCTTTAAGGTACATGGCTTTACGCTTCGTTGTGTTTTTGTTAAATTATGTGTTATTTGTGTATAACTGAATAATGGTAATTACTCATAAAGTTTGGTTTGTTTAAAGTGGTGGATTTCACATGAAACAACCAAACGGGTCAAAATAAGGAATGTTGATGAGTTTGGCTTGTTTAAAGTAAGGGATTTCACATGAAACAACCAAATGGGTCAAATAACGAATTAATAATAAGCTTGGTTTATTCCAAGTGATGGATTTCACACGAACAAACAAATGGGTCAAAACGAAGTTGTAACGCATACCGAAATGGGTGCGAGAGTAATGACTTCGGCATAAACCCGATTGAAGGGTTAAATTTATGAAGGCGTGCATAAATCGGGTAACGGAAACGCGAACAATAAATCAATTGGACCCGGATAATGGGTCATAATTGGAAGATTGTGAATTCTTGAAAATAATTCGGACTAATTAAGTTCGACCATTAAAAGGTTGAACGGGTCGAATAAGCATAAATGCAAACCGGGTAACGGATGCGTGAAAAGCAAATTTAATAACCCGGGTAATCGGGTAAAGTCGTAAAAATGATGTTCTTGCGAAAAAGATGTAAATTTCATAGTCTCGATTGCTTAAACATGCAAATGGGTCAAATAAATAAACATATAAATTTAGAACCGATAGTGTAAAACATAAAGTTATAAACCCGAGCTATGGGTTTATAAGATAAGAATATTGGCAAATGTTTTTCGGTCAAGTAGAAACAATTTTCGTGCGAAACGGATAAGTAATCGGAAAGTTATGGACATGTTTGTAAAAAAAGGGACAAGAATGGAAATGTTGCTGCCGTAGACTACAGCTCTGCGGATGGCTGGAAACAACAGAAAAGAGGTGCCGTAAGTTACGGCATACATGTCGTAGCTTACGACGGGTCTTCTCACCATCTTTTTGTTTGTTTGTTTTGGTAAACTTGGGTTATCAAACTACGTTTAAGCATCATATAACTGACGTGTGAGATGATATTTGATATATAGGTGATAGCTATGATGTTACGGATGAAGATCAAGAATAACGAAGAATCGAACACAACCGAAGATCAAGCTTCCTCTTTTTGTTTAGTTATTTTATGAACCGAACAACATTAACGTGTTGAAGTGTTTTAAATACTTATGAAGTTTTTAATCAAACCTGAAATTTTGTATGGACGTTTATTTGCATTACTTGTATATAAATGCCACACTTTTATATAGATTTTTAGTTATGTAAGTCCGGGTCTTACAAGTTGGTAATCAGAGCTCAAGGTTAAAGATTAAATGTGTTCGGTTCTAGGCTTGATTAAGACATCCGGTAAGAATTAACTATGAAATGAGTTTCAATTGAAAATACTAGAAAAGAAAATGATTTAAAGTGTATGTGAGGGGTATTTTAATACACTCGAACCCGGGAAGTACATTAACAATAAATGGTTAAGGCAAGTTATATACTTGACCAAGCCGAAAGAGAAGGATACCGTTTTGGTCAAAAATTACCGAAGCAACTAAGTGATCAAATTTAGTGTCGCAATCCCCGCCCCCTTATCTGTCCCAGGAACGGGCGGCCGCGAACATCAGGTGTGGTGGTATCAGTTTATTTATTAATTTGGCAGTGGAATTTCATCAGGACCGTAGTTAGGAAATGTTTATCAGAGTAAAACCACCATATTTTATATTAATAACCACATGGGTAAAACCCAAGTTTCTTATTACAACATAGGGATAAACCCTATTTTATTGAATTTAAAACATCGTCTTTTAGGTAACTTTTATAGCCACATTTTTCCAAGCCGTCAGTGCTCTCAAGCTGACTTTCTTCTAATTTGGCTGTCACATTTTGTTACCTGAAACGCGTTTTAAAAACATTTGTCAGTAGGAAATACTGGTGAGTGAATCCCAGTTTAATCAAGAAACATTTTATCAATTAACACAGTATTGAGAGCAATCACATTGTTTATTTCTACACAATTACTCATTCAGTACTGTCGTCATATTACACATTGGTTAACTCGTTATCCAATTGTAACGTATTCCACATTTTGTATACAAAACCCCAACATACCGACAGTAATTGAAGAACTACAAAGACTCAATCACTGCTTAATCACATTGTAAAACATTTAAGGTTTTGTAAAAATAGTTACAAAAAGGTTTACAAAAAGAGGATAAACTCACATTGCTGTCTTAGACTTCTTTTAGGGTTTCCTGGTGATTTATCTATAATTTACACAAATGTACATATGTTAGTATAATAACCCTTTATTTATATTAACGATACCCTCCCCGAGATGGCATTCCAACAACTACGTCAGGCAGAATCACGACAGTTGTTACGGAACCCTGGATCAATCGGGCAGCGTATCTGATATGTAACTGGGGTTATAATACTTACAATGGGGCAGAACTTCATTAATTAGGGGTATTATACTCGGAGAT
This sequence comes from Helianthus tuberosus, assembly GCA_030545235.1. NCBI lineage: Eukaryota > Viridiplantae > Streptophyta > Magnoliopsida > Asterales > Asteraceae > Helianthus > Helianthus tuberosus. The sequence continues at coordinate 8,739,774 of CM060358.1, forward strand.
TATGCCTATTACTTCAGAAATTCGTAAGAAAGAAAGAATTTGAACGAACAGATTGAAGGCCCGATGCTCTCTATTTATTGGGCTAATTTTTCATTTCCTCGCGGCCCACGTAAGGTTAGTACTCGGTTTACGCGGCCCGCATAGTAGGGGTGTAGGGCTTAGGTTCGTCGATTCAATCAGCTAGACTTGCCACGATCGTAACACGTGTCGGCCTCTGGTGTCGCCTGAGTTTGGAGCTATCGCGCCCCGCGTAAGTTGTAGCCAAGGGCTACGCGGCCCGCGAGCGCCCCTAAAATTTTATTTTTATTTTATTTTTAATGATATTTCATATTTTGGGCTCGGTTTTCACATACGAGGTGTATTTTAAGACATATGGGAATATTTTAAAATATTTTAGGGTGTCAGAAAAATTTTAGGAGGGTTGTTATATTTAGTTTGTGAGGTAGTGTGTTATTGATGTTTGCAAAAATGTGTTAACTTGATTGAAAATAATAACAGTTTCAGGATACAGTTCGAGGATATCAAACTCTAATTGTTAATAGATAACATACAAGAAAAGTAAATGTGGACACGAGATGTACGAGGAAAGCCCTTGATCAATTTAGATCGCTGGCACAAAACCTGGGGAGCTGACAATCGTCACCTACCTTGTTCTTCTTATTGATTGAATAACTAGGATACAATGTCAGGATAATGCTCGGATCAGGTCTAAGTGTACAACGATTTTGAATTATGAGTGTTTGAGTGTGATTGCAGCTAGAATGGGAGAGTGTACAAGTATGAGAGCTCGAGAGTGTGTGTGTTCCTATGATCCGGCACCCCGTATATATAGTTACATGAATAAACAAACTATCCTATTATTCCGGGATACTCAGAATATTCTTTAACGACCGTTGCAGACCACTTCTTTCAGCTTCAACATCTTTCTTCCAACTAATTTGAGCTAGTCTTCAGGGGACTTAGTCTTTGTGAACGTTAACCACCTGCAGCCACAACCTACAAGCAAATCGTTAGTGATAATCAAGATACTCCCGCAGGATGTTACCAATATCCTGGTTCGGTATCCTGATCACAGATAGCTAACATAAAATCAAGATATATTGTCAGGATATGGGTTCAAAATTCCACCGATAACAATTGTCCCCAAAAGTATTGTCGTTGGATACACCCAATCTAACGGTTATACTTTTAGTTTTTCAAGGCCTTTAATGGATTGAAGATATGATGTGACATGGAATAACTCCCCATGAAATTTTCACTCATTGCATGCCTATATCTTCTCCTAATTTCCTTTCTTTTTAATTGCCATTGCAGAGATTAAAAAGGTAATCTTCTCTCCCTATCTCTAACCCTTTTCATCTCTGTCTTCTTCGTCCTTAGTCAGTTATGGCCAAAAGAACTCGCTCCTCCTCTGGCGATTCAGCTCCGACATCCACACCCTAAGATTTGCTCCAAAATCCGGAGCGAGAGATTTTCTCCTTCGACAATGTCGACATAGCAGCTCTCCATTCTTCAGGTGACTTCCCAGACGGTGCAATCTTCCGGCCATTTGATCGGGATCTCCAATCAGATGTGTCGTCCAGCGAGTGACTTTGTTTCTTAGCTTTCCCTTTCACCTTGGGTTTGAGATTTCCCTTATTCCGATTTTATCATAGAGTTTTTTCGGACCACCAATCTGAGCTTCAGCCAAACCATGCCCATGGTTTGGAGGATTTTAATCGTGCTTGACCATATTAAGAAGAATCGCCTCCCTGGCCTTAGCATCAACGATCTTCCCATAGTTTACCGTTTAAGATCCCACGGGTCCAGTCGATTTGCTTGTAGGTTGTGGCTGCAGGTGGTTAACGTTCACAAAGACTAAGTCCCCTGAAGACTCGCTCAAATTAGTTGGAAGAAAGATGTTGAAGCTGAAAGAAGTGGTCTGCAAAGGTCGTTAAAGAATATTCTGAGTATCCCAGAATAATAGGATAGTTTGTTTATTCATGTAACTATATATACGGGGTGCGTGCCGGATCATAGGAACACACACACTCTCGAGCTCTCATACTCTCATACTTGTACACTCTCCCATTCTAGCTGCAATCACACTTAAACACTCATAATTCACAATCGTTGTGCACTTAGACCTGATCCGAGCATTATCCTGACATTGTATCCTAGTTATTCAAGCAACAAGAAGAACAAGGTAGGTGACGATTGTCAGCTCCCCAGGTTTTGTGCCAGCGATCTAAATTGATCAAGGGCTTTCCTCGTACATCTCGTGTCCACATTTACTTTTCTTGTATGTTATCTATTAACTATTAGAGTTTGATATCCTCGAACTGTATCCTGAAACTGTTATTATTTTCAATCAAGTTAACACATTTTTGCAAACATCAATAATACACTACCTCACAAACTAAATATAACAACCCTCCTGAAATTTTTCTGACACCCTAAAATATTTTAAAATATTCCCATATGTCTTAAAATACACCTCGTATGTGAAAACCGAGCCCAAAATCTGAAATATCATTAAAAATAAAATAAAAATAAAATTTTAGGGGCGCTCGCAGGCCGCGTAGCCCTTGGCTACAACTTACGCTGGGCGCGACAGCTCCAAACTCAGGTGACACTAGAGGCCGACACGTGTCACGATCGTGGCAAGTCTAGCTGATTGAATCGACGGACCCAAGCCCTACACCCCTACTACGCGGGCCGCGTAAACCGAGTACTAACCTTACCGGGCCGCGAGGAAAGGAAAAATCAGCCCAATAAATAGAGAGCATCGGGCCTTCAGTCCGTTCGTTCAAATTCTTTCTTTCTTACGAGTTTCTAAAGTAATAGGCATAATCTCCGAGTATAATACCCCTAATTAACGAAGTTCTGCCCCATTGTAAGTATTATAACCCCGGTTACATATTAGATACGCTACCCGATTGATCCAGGGTCCCGTAACAAATGTCGTGGTTCTGCCCGACGTAGTTGTTGGAATGCCGTCTCGGGGAGGGTATCGTTAATATAAATAAAGGGTTATTATACTAACATATGTACATTTGTGTAAATTATATATAAATCACCAGGAAACCCTAAAAGAGGTCTAAGACAGCAATGTGAGTTTATCATCTTTTTGTAAACCTTTTTGTAACTATTTTTACAAAACCTTAAATGTTATACAATGTGATTAAGCAGTGATTGAGTCTTTGTAGTTCTTCAATTACTGCCGGTATGTTGGGGTTTTGTATACAAAATGTGGAACACGTTACAATTGGACAACGAGTTAGCCAATGTGTAATATGACCCACCAGTCAGGATTGATAGTACTGAATGAGTAACCTTCTGGGGTAGCCCAGTTGGCCAGCCTCACCCAGGCCTCTCCCCGAGGTCACCGGTTCGATTCCTGGCAATGCCCTACTGGGGTGTTGGGGCTCTTCACCGTGGGTAGTCACCGCCAGGCAGCTATGGGGCTAAGCTAGCTTATGGAGTGAGATCACTCCAGCGGTTGGGAGGACCGTGCAATATCCCCCCCCGGACAGTACTGAATGAGTAATTGTGTAGAAATAAACAATGTGATTGCTCTCAATACTGTGTTAATTGATAAAATGTTTCTTGATTAAACTGGGATTCACTCACCAGTATTTCCCACTGACAAATGTTTTTAAAACGCGTTTCAGGTAACAAAATGTGACAGTCAAATTAGAAGAAAGCCAGCTTGAGAGCACTGACGGCTTGGAAAAATGTGGCTATAAAAGTTACCTAAAAGACGATGTTTTAAATTCAATAAAATAGGGTTTATCCCTATGTTGTAATAAGAAACTTGGGTTTTACCCATGTGGTTATTAATATAAAATATGGTGGTTTTACTCTGATAAACATTTCCTAACTACGGTCCTGATGAAATTCCGCTGCCAAATTAATAAATAAACTGATACCACCACAACCGATGTTCGCGGCCGCCCGTTCCCGTGACAGATAAGGGGCGGGGGTTGCGACACTGCCCGTTTGGTCTAGAGCTCCGTTACGCATGTCGAGCCTCTGCCTGACTCACACTACGTGAAAAATGGGCTACGACCACACTTTTGGCAAAACAGCCAAGCCACACATTTGAAAAAATGTGTGGCTAAAGGTCACTCATAACATTTTAAAACATCTTTAGCCACACATTTTATTAATAATGTGACAATTGTATACCAGTTCAAAAACTTTGGCCACACTTTTAGAAAATAATGTGACATTTATTAGCTACAACTCGAAATGTGTGGCCAAATGTGATCTATGGCCTCGTATTTTTTTTCATGTGACCAAAAACACATGCATTTGACACATTAGCCACACTTTATGAAAATAAATGTCTAAATGTGATATACGACCACATTATTTGTTTTTATGTGACCAATAACACATGTGTTCAAAACATTTAGCCACACTTAAAAAAAGTGTGACATTTATTAGCCACGTTAAAAAATGCGGCCAAATGTGATCTGTGGCTATAATATTAGTTTAATGTGACTAAAAGCAGATGTATTCAAAACCTTTAGTCACACGTTAAGAAGAAACAGCCACATTAGAATAGTGTAGCCAAATGGGATTTATGACCACAATATATGCTTGATAATGTGACTAAAAGCTAATACATATGGCCACATATATTATTTTGTATGACAAAAGATTAGACAATGAGCACACTTAAAATTACAAAATTTCATGTGACTTAACAAACATTTGTTTATTTTGCGTGACGAAATGATATCAAATGTCATGCAAAAAATGTGTGACCAAATGTTAACTAACAACATCTTTAAAAGTTCCCTCCAAATCATTTCATCCTAAAATTTAAACTTCCCTCCAAAATATTTCATCCTAAAAATTCCCCCTCAAAAATATTTCATCCTAAAATTTAAAATTTTCCCCAAAATAATCTCATTTAAAAAAATTACATTAATTAATATTAAAAAGAACAAAAACAAATCTTACTACATATTTAAAAATTCAAACTATTAATTAATACTATATATTCTAAACCGTATTTGTTACTACTCGTTTTCATTTTAAAAATATGTTAATGTATGCATATTAGTTATGTTATATACGTATTTAATATATGTATATTAGTACCAGTACCGAATTTCTAGTATCGAAATGTTTTCGGTGCCGATTCAGTACCAACTTTTTAAAGTTCTTGGTACTTGTACTTTCTGTTCGGTACGGTACCGGTTTTTTACCGTATTTTACTTTCAAATATCGGTAATGTGAAGTACTATAACGAACAATTTCGGTACCGGTACCCATGTTTTGTGATTTTCGGTGTCGGTAGGTTTGGTACTAAGCGTATCTCGATCTATAATCATATACGTTTTAATGGACCATATTGAGCCTTAATAGATCACAGTCGTCAATAGTGAATCATATATGCTTTAATGAACCATATTGGGCTTTAATTGACCACAATGAACAATAATAGATCATACATTTCTTAATTGACCATATAGGGCCTTAATGGATCACGATGAACGATAGTAGATCATATGTGTGTTAATGGAACATATTGGATCTTAATGGATCACAATGACAAATAGTGGACCATATATGTGTTAATGAATCATATTGAGCCTTAATGGGTCACGATGGACAATAAGAGATCTTATATGTCTTAATAGACCATATTAGGCTTTAATGGGTCACAATGGGTGATATTAGATAATATGTGTTAAAAGGCCATAGTGGGCCTAGATGTATCACAAGGTCTAACTGTGGATCATATATGTCTTAATAGACCATATTGGGCCTTAATGGATCACAATGGACAATGGTTGATCATACATGTCTTAGTGGACCATATTGGGCCTTAATGGATCACAATAAACAATGGAAGATCATATATGTCTTAGTTGACCATATTGGGCCTAAATGGATCACAATGGCAAATAGCAGATCATTCATGTCTTAGTAGACCATATCGGGACTTAGTGGATCATAATGGACAATAGTAGATCATATACGTCTTAATCGACCATATTAGACTTTAATGGATCACAATGGACAATAATAGATGGACCATATTAGGCCTTAATGATTACAATGGACAATAATAGATCATAGACGTCTTCATGGACCATACTAGGCCTTAATGGGTCACAATGAACAATATTAGATCATACATGTCTTAATGGACCATATTGAGCCTCAATGGACCACAATGAACAGTAGTATATTATACTAGTCTGAACGAACCATATTAGGCCTTAATGGATCACAATGGTCAATCATAGATCGTACATATCTTAATGGATCATATTGGGCCTTAATAGATCACAATGGATAGTAGTAACCATTGGTAGTTTTTATAATACATCCTAATGAATAGTAGTTTTATATTATTATAATACATATTTTTAACACTTTTATTATAATAATTATTATTTTCACTTTTGAAGTTAAATACATTTTCATATTTTTCTTAACTTTAATGATTTTTTTTCACGGGTTGGGATAAGGTTGGTGTCAACCAGTACTAGTATCAAAAATATCGGTACGACCCTGTTCGGTACCGGTACATGAAGGTAAAAAACGACACCAGCCTGTTACAGAAAACACCAAAAGGGTGCCGGATTGGTACCAGGAACACCAAAAGTCGGTACCGAATTGGTACTTTATATATTTCGGTTCGGGAAATTCAGTACTGGTACCCATTACCATTTGCTCATCTCTGTCAGCGGTTCCATCCACAACACGCTCGTAGTGATTTCAAAACACATGTAAACAAAGACTAACTAACAAAAGAAGTTCGTCTCAATGCGACAACTGTGATAAACCTAGTTATTATGAATAATCAAAGTTTAGTTAAAATAAATAATTGTTTTATTTAATTCCCTCCTATGAAAATTGAAAATTTCAATTTCCCTCTTGTGTATTTAATCTGCCACACACAAATTCTCCATCCCTTTCACTCTTTAGGATTCAAATACACACAAACCCTAAATTTTGAGCATTAACAGCCTCAACAAGCAACCCCCTCGCCCCGCTCTCTCTACCTTAATAAACAATTGGTAGAATGGTGGTCGTGGTCGGATGCTGCCGGTGGTGGAGCGTAGGAGATTGACGGCGATATCGGGGGGAACTGTGGTGTTCGTTGAGGAGGTTAGAGGTGGTGAGGCGTTGGGCGTGGGTGAAGGTGTTTGCTGGCGGCTCTTGGTGGCTGTTGGTGGTGTACGGAAAACCCTAGATAACACAAGAGGTATGATACAACGACGTCAATTTTAAAACCCTAGATTAATATATATGTTAGCTCATTTTGTTTAGTTAAGTATTAATATGGCTTCGAATCATTATACTTTCTCTGATAGGTTCCGGTTTCAGAACTTGTTTTCCACCATCGCACACCAGCCCCGTTGCTACAGCCGTCGTCCCCTGAACCATTTTTACGGCCGTCTGTGTGATTAAGGTAGTTGTTTAAAAATGTAAGGTTTAAAATACACATTAACTGCTCGACAAAATGCTTTAACCAAATTTTATGACACCATCTTTTGATTTTCCTGGTTTGTCATCAGTCAATGTCTTTGGTATATGCATACATGTTCTATAAAGTTGCTGATATATGAGTTTTGTTGGCAAATAAAGTACTATTGGTTGGGAATATTATTGTGTTGGCAAATGTAATTACGTTTAACTGATGTTGTGTACCTTTTTTTCTAGTATACATGCTTCTGGAGAACATTGATGTATCAGAAGTAAGAATGGAACATTTAAGATCTGCACTTGATAAAGTGCAGCCATCAGATGCGGATTTTACCCTTCCGCGTGGAACATTTGACAAATGTAATTACGTTTAACTGATGTTGGGGCCCGCGTGGGACCGTGAACTTGGTTTGGAAAATGCTCCTAAATTTGTTTTAAACATTTAAAAGTACATTTATACAAGTAATTTTACAAAATTCATAAGTTATATAACATGATCAAGTTTTAAGAATATAATATGCATGTACAGAGTTGTATGAGGGTTCTGTGAGGGATCCACTAATTGATGTAGGATTAAATAGCGAAAGTAATGTTTCCTAGTTTAAGGGCCATATGAACCAAGTTTAGGGAAATCATATACTCCAGATAATCCCTCTTTTTCCATCTATAGATATCACAGGAGGAAAATACTCCAGTCTAGTAGCATCAGTTTCATTGTATTTTTCTAGTCAAACTAGCATATTAAATTTCCCAGTACCTGTTATGTTCCAAATAGTAAAGTTTAGTGACATCATATAATGTAAAGGTGGCAAGTGAATTCAGGCTGATATCTTGTTCTCTTTAATGGGTCAAGCGTGTAATATAAAACAAGAAAACTGTACTAAAGATAACGGGTCAAAGCGTCTAACATAATACAACATAAGCTATCTGCCAAGTGCTAACATGGCTGTACTACTTTCTCTTTTAGCATATGGTCTTTTAGTAGTGGAAATCATTGTAGGTTGAAGCTTCAGAGCTCTCACTCAATCTTGCCAAGATGACACCTGGCATACGACAAGCTGCACAAGTTCTGTTTGCTCAATATGTAACTAGGTTTGTCTAATATTTCATAATTACATGTATATTGTTAAAGACATCTCATTGTTTATTTCTTGTTTTCTTCTTTTACAGATGCAGAAGTGGTAATTTAATAGCATTCTTTCCTTTGGTTAGAAAGGCTAGCTATCTTCAAGCATTCTTAATGCATGCTTACTTTGCCAAGGTACAGTCTTTTTCTTTCTTATGCAAGAGATGGTTTTTGTAGAAAAGTTGAACTTAAAATTGTGAATTTGAATTATGATTTATAAACAGGTCACAATGATTTCATCACTTGCAGCTTCTTGCTCGTCAGATAGGGTCCTAGTTCTGTTCATAAAAGACAGATACTTTCATACCACAGCATAGAAATAGATTTTAGCTTATGTGTACACTCATATCACTTTGCAACTTTTGTTGATAGCTTTGGATTAGAAGTTTTTGTCTTTAATATTTGAAAACTTATGTATGAATTTGACTTATTGTTAAAAACTTATGTATGATTTTATGGATATGGTTTTATTATTGTTTATACCCTATAGTTTTTGGGTTTCTCATGTTTAATGTTGTTTTTATTTTACAAAATAAAAATAAATCAAAATGATTAATTGCATAAAAGTTGCCATAGAACGAAAATCAATGTGTGACCAAATGTTATAAAATAGCCACTCTTAAAGTATAAATCCATGTGACTATATAATAGAAATGGTCACATTTGTATTAAATTCATATGACCATATAATAGAAACGACAACACTTACAGTAAATTCATGTGGCAGTTAATACCATTTAGCCACACTTAATGAACCATTTGCTTGTTTATAATAACTTTTTTGCCACAATTTTTTTAAATTGATGTGGTTAAAACAAACTTTTTAGTGACTATACAATATAAACAGACACATTTACAATAAATGCATGTGACCATTCATACCATTTAGACACACTTAATAGACCATTTGCTTGATTACAACAATCTTTTTGCCACAATTCTTGTAAATTAATGTGGCTAAAATAAACGTTTTAGTGACCATACAATAGAAACAAACACATTTACCGTAAATTCATGTGGCCAATGATATCATAAAGCCACAGTTAATGGACCATTTGCTTAATTACAACGGCCTTTTTGCCACAATTTTTTTTAATTCATGTGACTAAAACTAACTTTTTAGTGACTATATAATAGAATTGACTACACTTGTAAACCATGTGGCTATATTATAGAAACAACCACACTTACAGTAAATTCGTGTGGTCGTTAATACCATTTAGCCACATTTAATTGACCATTTGCTTGATTACAACAAACTTTTTGTCACGTTTTTTTTTTTTAAATTAATGTGGCCAAAACAAACTTTTCAGTGACTATATAATAGGAATGGCCACACTTATAGTAAATTCATGTGGCCGTTACAACCCTTTAGCCACAATTATTGGACAAAATGCTTGATCCTAGCAAGGCCCTTTAGCCACACGTTTATGAGCTACGACCACAAATATGTGAATGTGGCTGTATGATACCTATGATCAGTCGTTGGAGTTCTGTCTCGGGAGAGGGATATAGCTAATGTAAATTGGGTTATTATACTAACGCGTGTGCATTGTTTAATTTAATAGATTATAACCAGAAAATCACAAGGAAATACCTAAATTAGCAATGTGAGTTTATCCTCTTTTTGTAAACCCTTTTTGTGAGTTTATCCTCTTTTTGTAAACCGTTTTTGTGAGTATTCCTCTTTTTGTAAACTGTTTTTACAAAACCTCAATTGTTTTAAATTATATAACAGTGATTGAGTATTTGTAATTCTACAATTATAGTCAGTATGTTGGGTTTTGTATACTAAATTTGTTACTACACTGTGAGTAGTAGCATGACCACAAGTCAGGATTGACAGTGCCGTGGGTGGTAATTAAAGTAGATGTAAACAAATGTAATTGCTGGATTGCCCTCAATGCTGTAAAATGATAAAACTTGTTTTGATTAAATTAGGATTCACTCGGCAGTATTTCTTGCTGATAAAATGTTTTCAAACGCGTTTCAGGTAATAAAATTGTGATTTGCCAAAAAAAAATCACTTTTAAAGCACCATAGCGTTCACATCCATGCCATCAAATTATGTGTGTATGGTTTTTATAAATAAAGAGTATAAAAAGTGGTTGTGAGTAGAGGAGAGAGAAAACGTTACTGTTCATCTGTATATTTGGGGGACATTGTTCACCCCCTATAATTTTTTAATATATTTAGAAAGTGGTTGTGAGTAAAGAAGAGAGAAAAGGTAATGATAAAGGTATAAAAAATATTATTTAATTCAAAAGAAAGAGAAAATGTAGTGATTTTTTGTGTAATTTAGGGTGAAAATATGATGAAATGGATGTAAATGCTCTAAGACTATGGGGTATGGGGCGGGGGTTGGGGCATGGGTTGGATAGAAACGCCCAAGTCACCACCCAGGGTGGGCTTGGGCTTGGGTTTGGGCGTGGCCCCTTGGGCCGGAGTTTAAGGCCGGGCGTGGGACATGCTAGCAATCCTATGTGGCGGGCTCTTATTGGCTTGTTGCTTAGATATAAGTGTGAAAGGTGTAACCCCCATTTAACGTATTACACAATGCATAGCCTAGTGTTGATGTGCCTAATTTATCATTCAACGTGTAAAATGCTTTATAAAAATATTAATAACGAATAAATTGAAATCACTGCCTTTTTTATTTTTTACGAGTTGATTACATCGTTTCTAGATAATAAAAAAAGGAGTCAAAAAAGACATGATGTAGTATCTATTGAATGTGGTCTTCTCAAATAGATCATAGAGTGTTGTTGATAGTTGATCTAATAGCCCACGTTATATGCATATAACAACAATAATCATATCTAGTAAAAATATAAAATCCAATCAATATCATAAATATTAGTAGGGTCTGAGAGGGATGAGAGGTAATTAAATCATACTATCCTCGGACATAACCTTAGTGAGATGCAAGTCTGGTAAATCTTTTTTAACCTGCTCATCTCAAGTCAATTTGGGTCTACCTCTACATCTTCTCATCTCGACAATGAGGGTTTCCAATGATCTAACCAGTGTCTTTGTATGTTTTCTATTCACATGTCAAAACTATCTCAATCTTCCCTTTCTTATTTTAGTTGTGTACTAGCTATCCTTATTTTCCCTGAAATCCTCATTTTGTATCCGTCCAACTTTATATATCCACATATCCACTCTGAACATCCTCATCTCATCTTTACTACCTCCGTCCCCATTCACATCATATGCATACGTTCACCTTAATAAGACTCGCTACAATTACCTACATGCATTTTAGCACAACTAAATGTTTACTAAACAAATAGGATTTAGACACAATATGCTCGTTGTAAAAGAAAAAAAACGGCTTTACAAAGGTTATTAAACTTTAAAAAAAAGTATAATCAAAGTCAAATATTATTAAAAAAAATATATAGATATGAAACAGGGCCGGCCCTGGGGTGGGCGGGGAGGACCACCGGCCAGGGCCCGATATTTTGGAGGGCACACTATTTTTAGAAAAACCCGACATATATACATAAAAAATTCGTTTTTAATGGGGTATACCTATACAAACACCAACATAGGCCCACTTACAAAACTATTCCTATGTTTTAGATTAGTTATTAGCCCATTCGCATTAGGTTTAGACATTTATTGAGCTCAATACCCAATTTCGTTAAGGTCTAAGGGCACGTTTTTTTGAGCTCGAACAAGGTACACGAATTCTTAGGGCGGGCCCTGATATGAAAATTGTAAGAGCCTTTTTTTATTACATTTTCTATTAATTTAAAAACATTATCAGAACCAAACTAATACTTAATATCAAATTTAATAATATCATTTTTTCTGTAAGCAACTTCTGCTCCAAAATTTTCACACTTATATTTTAAGTGCATCAATGTGAAACCAGATAAAATATTATGAAATTATTATTATTATTATTATTATTATTTTAAAGGTGTGTGCTTGTCGATGTTGACTAACCACTTATGTGGAGTAATATTGTATTATAATTTACTTTGTGAATTTTATATGGTAAAATTCTGCCAAATATATACTACTATTAAAAAGTACAGGGGGCAATATTTAAAAAAAGTGAAAGTTGGAGGGCCAGAAAGACAGAATCTTTGTCATATGAATATGATGATAAAAACAATATCGTGGATGAGACTCCACGTTCTATTTATCTGCTATGTCAGTTTATTTTTTTATGTTTATTTCATAGGATTCCAATTCATGCACAATTTTGACTTTTTCTTTGACCAAAAAATCATTGAGTCAAACCATATGTGAAACTTTCATTTTGAGGGGCTTTTTCGGTAATTCACATGCCAAATCAACAACCATTCCCGCCAACCGTATCATAGCAGTTGTTTTGGTCAAAAATTACCTAAGCAATTAAGTGATCAAATTAGTTAAGTGAGGTAGTGTGCTAAAATTTATATGTGAAAAATGTGTTAACCAAATTAGTTGTGAAAACAGTTTCTGGATACGGCTCAGGATATAAAGCTGTATCTATGATCAAACAATGAGCGAAAATGTAAAGGTTGACACGTGATGTACGAGGAAAGCCCTTGATCAATCTAGATCGCCGGCATAAAACCTCGGGAGCTGACAATCGCAGCTGCCTTGTTCTTCTATTGCTTCAAATATCAGGATACAGTGCAGGAAGTGGTGCGGATCGACTATGTGTTACAATGTAATTCGAATACAAGTGTTGTGTGTAGTGTTTGCGATGAGCTAGAGAGAAAGTGTTTGAAAATGTGTAAGTTGAGTGCCTTAATCTGATCCGCCCCCATCTATTTATAGTAAAACAAATGTAACTAACTATCCTACATAACCGGGATCCAACGAATATTCCTTAGTTGAACGTTGGAGACCTGGTCTTTCGGGCTCAACGTCTCTCCTTTAACAAATACGCCCGAGTCTTGAGGAGATGGAGTCCACTTGACCGTTGGCAAGTCCCAGTCTTTAACCTGCACGTGATTAATTCGATATACCTCAGGATATCACCCAGGATGTTAGCAATATCCCCGTCCAGTATCCTGATCATAGATAAACAATAAAAAGCAGGATATAGTTCAAGATATGTATGCTTAGAAAATGACCCATAACAATTGTCCCCAAATATATCGGTTGGTATACCAATCCAACGGATATATTTTAAAAACTTTATCTCGTCGACCGAGGCAATTAAAATGAAACGATGGTTGAAGTGACATTGTGCCATTTTCAATGCAATATTTACTCTTTACCCCCTATATTCAGCCTATAATTAGCCGAATCATTTCTGCTTATTATCATCATTCTTCAAGTGATTTTCAGGTAATCACTTTTCTCTTCATCCTCTATCCTTCTTTCTTGAGTTTCTTTTAGTTTACCCAACACCCTTCATGGCGTCACGAACAAGATCTCGATCGGACGGACCGGCCTCAACCCTCGTAAGCCAAAACCTCATCCGTGATCCAGCAAAGGAAATCTGCTGCTTCAACAACGCCGACATCGCTGCTCTTAAATATTCCGGCGCCTTCCCCACCGGAACAGTCTTTTGCCCTTTTGATCGGGAAGCCCGATCAGATGCATCATCCGACGAGTGGGTTTGTTTCTTCGCCTACCCTTTTTCTCTTGGACTCCGGTATCTATTTCCACCCTTTATCTCTCGCTTTTTTGACCTCACCGGCCTTAGCTATGCCCAGACTATGCCAATGGTCTGGCGAGTTTTGATAGTGCTGGATCAAATCAAGTCTCGTCATTTTCCTGACCTGTGTATTGAAGACCTCCCTATAGCATACCGGTTGAGATCCCATGGCGATCACCGTTTTCTTCTGTTTTCTACCTCCAAGAACCCTTTGGTTCTTAAGGCCACCAAGAACGAGGATCGATGGCGACGAAAATTCTTTTTTGTAAAAAGAGACTCTATTGATAAGGGTTTCGATCTGCCGGTTAAATGGTTAACCAAGGGTAGGATTTAGGGTTTTAGAAATATCCCCAATTATATCTTCAAACCATATCCCAGACTTATATCCTGATGTTTTTATGCAGCGAACTTCAGAGATTTAGTGCTTCCCAGTGCAGAATCCGAATCCAAGATCAAGGAAATCTACCGACTTCCTGCCAGTGAAAGAACTTTCTCCCTGTCTCTCACAGATTCAAGCCAGAAATCAAGCTCAGAGATGTCTGGTAAGCACATTCTCAGCAATTATACACATATTTTAAATCAATTATTTTTCAAAAGTATGATGAGTTTAAGAATATCTTCCCTTGTGCAGTACCAGTTGTCAACCTTGAAGGTTTCCAACTCGACGAGTTGGATTGCTACTCCAGCCTTGCACCCATCAAACAAGAATCCAAGCCAAAGTCGTCTGCTACACCAAAGCCTACCTCTTCAAGGACAGTTTCTGCTTCCAAAGCCCCTCCGGCATCCAGGACCCGGGCATCTAGCTCTCGGAAGAGAAAGGATACGGACTCTCCAGCTGTTTCTGAGACATTCTTGTTATGGGTGAAATTCTGAGCCCATATCCTGGAAAATATCTTGGGTTATATCTTGGTTGTGTAGTATCTGTTTACGTCCGGGATGCTGGTTCAGGATATTGGTAACATCCTGAAAGGTATTCTCAGGATTACTAATGGATTATGTGCAGGTACGTGGGTTAGAAGCTAGCAACGTTAACAAGACTTATTCCGCTGAAGACTCGGTCCAAGTCGTTCAAATGAAGACGTTGAAGCCGTATTACTCGGTCCATAACGTTCATAATGGAATATTCGGAGTAGCCCATATTTGTAGGGATTATTGTTTGTAATTCATTACTATAAATAGGTGGGTATATCAGATCAACTAGGACATCACAATTACACTCGCTACACTCTAACACTTGCTCTCTAGCAATTTTCACAAAATCATTGTAACACTTAGCGATCTGGTCTATATCCTGCACTGTATCCTGAAGTTTAAAGCAATAAGAAGAACAAGGCAGCTGCGATTGTCAGCTCCCGAGGTTTTATGCTGGCGATCTAGATTGATCAAGGGCTTTCCTCGTACATCTCGTGTCATTTCCTTTATTTTTTGCTCATTGTTTGCTCATTGTTTGATCGTTGATACAGCTCAATATCCTGAGCCGTATCCTGAATACTGATTTTCTAAATAACTTAACAAGCATATTTTCTATAAACTTTCTAGCACACTACCTCACATTACTAATTTGATCACTAAATTGCTTCGGTAATTTTTGACCAAAACAATTTGGCGCCCACCGTGGGGCAAGTGGTGCTCTCTTTACTAAAAAATTTTTGCTAAGTCGCTAATCGGTTTTTTATTTTCAAAACTTTTTGCCACATTGTCCATAATGGCCTCAAGATCAAACATGAGTTCCTCTACTGTGTCTGCTATGACTTCTGCCACTACCGGTTCGGTGCTTCCACCACCTCCTCCAAGGATGCCAGCTTCTACGCAATCTCAAGATGTTATCCCTACTCGGAGTGTCCAGGGATCTGCTCCCGTTTTAGCTTCTAACGATGAAATTTTAACCTTATTTGGAAGTGTGCAGGAACAAATGAGGCAGCAACAGGAAACAAACCAAATGCTTTTGAGGGAAATACAACTCCTGAAGTCTGGCTCGAGCAGATCTGCTGAGGATATTGTCACTCCATTACATCCCAGAACGTTGAACTTCAGCTCGGCTGTGTATACTGAGGATAACAGGGGGAATATTGTGCCCAGCCTTCCTCAAAATCATACTCCTGAAATACCCTCCTCGGTCAGGATGTCGACCATAAGGAGCTCAGGATATGCTTCAGGATATGGGCAAAATCCTCCAACGGGTAACGTGTCAAATAATAATAATACTCATGCTACTAACAATAGTGGATCTTTGCAGGATACAGGTGTGACATCGGCACTTACTAGGGAACTTCAGAAGTTGAAGGACATGATATCAAGTGTACCCGGGGTGGTCCAGCCAATCCCGGAAGTGTCTCAAGACAGCCACAAGATATCTCGTTTTGCATATCCTATCTGTGATGCTGAGATCCCAAAGAGGTTCCAAACCCCCAACATGAAGCTTTACGACGGAACAACGGATCCTGAAGAGCATATTGCTCAGTATAGGGAAAGGATGGAGATCAACCCTATCCCTCCGGATCTCAAGGAAGCGTGCTTATGCAAGGGTTTTGGTTCAACCTTGACAGGATCAGCTTTGAAATGGCTCTTGAATGTTCCTCCACATTCAATTACATCTTTTGCTCATTTAGTAAATTTATTTAATAGTCAGTTTTCTTGTAGTAGAAGCTTCGAAAAATTAACAAGTGATCTCTACAGGATAACACAAGGGCCTCAGGAATCCCTTAGGGATTATGTGAACAAGTTCAGCCGGGAATCACTAGACATTCCTCATCTTGATGTTGCAACAGCTGTGCAAGCTGTCACGGCCCACGACCCGGTTTGACCCGTTTCAGGAGCCGCGGCAGAAAATACTGCGGTATTGATTTAATTGAGTTTAACAGCGGAAACAGGATCGCTTAAAGCTAAAATTTTTCCCCGATTATTTTATTTCACAATTCGGGATAAAATCCCGATAATTTACAATAGTAGGTTTTTACTATAAAAGCGTGATATTACAAAATCATTTCTTTATTTTATATTGAGCCACTATCTTAAGCTTGAAATGCTCCCCAGCACTTTTCCTGAATTACAACAGATCACCTGAAACATGTTTGAAAAAGGTTTTGTCAGCGGGAAATACTGAGTGAATCATTCTATTTTGCATAATGATGCATAGTTATCAATTACAGCATAAGAGCGATTACAATGGCTTCTATCTTATTTTTTTATCTGGCATTCTGTCACAATGGTGACATGTCACAATGGTGACATGTCACAATGGTGACGATGGTCATACCACTATTTAGATCAATGAACCTAAATAGTGATGATTATCCCTGTAGGTCAATGAACCTAACAGTGATTATCCCGAGTAGGTCAATGAACCTAACTGGGAGAAATTAGTAATGTGCACAATACCCCACTAACCAATAATTCAAGATATCCACGACTTAGTCCCTGTAATTATAACCTTGAAAATAATTTGAGGTATTGTAAAATATTTGATAAAATAATAATGACTCACAAACTGTGAGAAAAGGAGAATGACTCACATTGCAGATTTAATTCGGGCAGAGCCTTGCCTACTGATTAGCCTTTTATCCTAATTTCAATAATAAGCACACAATTTTGGAATTAGTAATCAATCCAGCATTTACGATAACTCACGAGATCAAATTCTCACAATTAATGTCAAAATGCTATACTTTGTCCATCGAATTAACGATGATCCGTTGAATTAACAACGAATGACAAGGTATAATACTTTACCCATCGAATTAACGATGATCCGTTGAATTAACAACGAACGATAAAGTATAACCCTAATGTGGGCGGCACTTAATCATTCATTGGATATATTGATCGTCGGAAAATGAATCGTAGCAGCGATTGAGCTAATACCCTGTTTCGTAGCAGCACCCCCCCTCTAATTAGTGTTTTGTGTGTGTTTAGTGGACTGTTTCGATGATATCTCAGTCTACGTAACTCCGATTTACGTCGTTCCAACGCTCAAATTCAAGTCCCAACCTCCTCTATTTATACTGAAAATTTGACTTAGTAGCGTAGCGCGACTGCCTACCCCTTAGTCGTCGCGCTACGCGACTGCCAACCTATTTTTCATAGGGTAGCCACGTGTAGGAGTAGGCTTGCTGAATTGACGGATTTCTTAAATTCGATTTCTACAGCTCACAATTTGGATAATCGTCAATAGGGTTTAACCCCCCTTGAGTTTTAGGGGCCCTAATCCTGATTCTGAAAATTCTGAAAATTTTAGGGTTTGTTCAGAATCACTTGGGTGTCTCAATTAGGGTTTCCTATTGGTTAAATTAATTTAATAATTATGACTTTTGATGAGAGTCGTTACATTCTCCCCACCTTAAGAAAAATCTCGTCCTCGAGATTTACTGTAATAATTGAGGATACTTTCGCTTCAAATTCCAGTTTCCAAGTGTATTAAGGTCCTATCTTTGAATCCCACTTTACTTGAACTAACATTTATTGGTTTACCTTTATATCTTGCAAAGGTACTACCAGTGATTCATTTGATGAATATTTCTTGAGATTGGATACATGAAATACATCATGTACTTCAACCAACTTTCTTGGTAGTTTGTAGATGATAAGCAACTAGTCCTATATGTTGGATTACTGAAAATGGTCCTACGTACCTTGGACTTAACTTTCCTTTCTTACTCCTTTCCAAGGAGATACTTTCAATTATATTTTTGTCTCCTACTCGAACTCCAACGGCTTTTATCTATTATCTGCATAATCCTTATGACTATTTCTTGCCGTTTTCAGCTTTTCCTTTGTGATACTAAATATCACAGTCGTAGTCACTTAGGATTTTCATCCATCTCCTTTGCCTCATGTTTAATTTTTTTCTGTCCAAATATATACCTTAAATTCTTATAATCCATATAGATAGTACCCTTACTTCCATACAGATAATGTAAGTCTTAAGGTAAAAATTTTGGTTCCTAATTCTAACTCATGAGTGGTATAGTTCCTTCGTACCTTTTTCAATTGTCTTGATGCATATGCAATTACCTTTTTGCATTGCACTAACACATATCAAAATCCTAACTTTGAAACTTTACCATATACTTTAAAATCTTCTGTTCCTTCTGGTAAGGTTAGGATTGTAGTATTGATTAACTTCTGTTTCAAGATACTTAAAGGTTTCTTCTTGTTTAGGTCCGTAATCAAACTTAACTGTTTTATAGGTTAACTTAGTTAATGGTACAGCTATCTTGGAAAAATCCTTAATAAACTGTCTATAATACTAAACCTACAAAATTCCTAATTTCCATTGCTGATTGCAGAATCTTCCATTTGGTAATTACTGCTATCTTAGCAAAATCTTAGTGAATACCTTCATGATTCACCATATGACCTAAAATTGTACTTCTAACAGCCAAAATTTATTCTTCGAAAATTTGGCGTAAAGCTTTTCTTTTCTTAACAAAGTTAAGAGTGTATGCAATTACTGACAATATTCTTCCTGATTTTTAGAATAAATAAGTATATCGTAATTTGAAGACATTTACCAATTTATCCAATTATGGTTTACAGATCCTATTTATCATGTCCATGAATGCTGCAGTTGCATTCTTTAATCCGTAGGGTATGACTGTAAACTAGTAATGACCATTCCTAGTTCTGAAAACATATTGATAATATCCGGAACATAAATTAATCTTAGAAAACTATCTATCTTCCTGAAATTGATCGAATAGATCCTTAATTCTAAGTAATGAGTATTGATTCTTAATTATAACCTTATTCAATTTCCTATAATCAATACGTATTCTTATCGAATGTCTTTCTTTTTCTTGATAAGGTTCCTTGGCTTATCGGTAACATTCCTGGAATTTAGATGAATCTTAAATTCTATCTTTATATCTGGTGGTAATCCAGGTAAATCTTTTGGTAATACATCTGATTATTCTGAAACTACAGAAATTTTCTTAAATTTTGTATCTTTAGTATTAATGATTACTAAAATCATATATACTATTCCTTGCTTTCGTTCATAATTAGCAATTTCCATTACTGATATGAACTTCATAGGCTTACATGGTTTATCTCCTGTAATCATAATTATTTTTCCGATGGTTGATTGAATTTCTAAGAAATTCTGATCACAGATAATAATCACATCATCAAATTCAACTAATTTCATAGATAATAGGATTGCAGAAAACTTATAACTTATTTCTAGGTTCTGCATAACCTTATCTATTTTAACTGAATTCTCATCTGCCGTTTCTAATATATTTATCTAATGCTGGTTAACGGTAGGTTAAGAGTTTGGCAGAGTAAAGTATTTATAAAACTTTGGTTTACACCAGAGTCAAATAATACTGTTGTGTAAACGTTGTAAGCTAAGAACATACCGGCTATCACATCTGGAATCATCTCGACTTCATGAGTAGTCAGCTGAAATGCTCTCGCATTCCTTTTTGCTCCTTCTGCTGGTTTAACTTGATTGTCAAATAGTTTATTTAGTTTTGGACAATCTGGCCTAAGATGTCCAGTTTCTCTACAGTTGTAGCAAACTGAAAATTTCTTCCTCCTACAGTCTTCTTCTTGATGCCCTGGAATCTTGCAAAAATTGCAATATCCTTTGCATCTTCCAAAATGCTTCCTTTTGCAAAAATTGCAAAATGGACTAGTAGAAGATTGCCCATTCCCTCCTTTCTTGAATTTGTTATGGTTACCCGAACTGAATTCTTGGGTAATCTTTTGGGCTACTTCCTTCCTTCTATTTTCTTCTCTTGTCCGTACTAGCTCGTCAGTCATAGTATTGGCTAATTCTACTGCATCATCAATCGTACGAGGTTTCGCAGCTTTGACAATATTACGGATCTCGGAAATTAATCCCCAAATATAACGAGAAATAAGTACCGGCTCTGGCGAAGCCAGGGTTGGTACTACTCTAGCATATTCGAAGAATGTCGTAGTATATCCTCGACAATCTACATCCACCATCCGATGGGTTAGAAACTTATTTGCCATTTGATCTTTTTCATATTCGGGACAGAATTTTCTTTCTACAAGACTCTTAAATTCTTCCCATTTCATAGCATACGCCATCCTTCTTCCTTTTGCCTGTAACATCGTATTCCACCATTCTAACGCTACTTCTTTGAAAAGATTTGATGCATACATGACATGATCATCCTGAGCACATTTACTTATGGCAATTACTGCCTCGGTTTTCTCTAACCAACGCAGTGCTGCAGTTGCTCCTTCATTGCCTGCAAACTCAGTGGGTTTACAAGCAAGAAATTCCTTATAAGTGCAACCAGGCGTTGCAACTTTCCTTTTCTTAGGGAGCGGAGCTTGCCGTGGTTCATTATCATGATTAACATGATTACTACCTCCATTTACACTATTACTGAAGTTATCTTCAGAAATACGTTTGCTAGGAACAATTTGTTGAGGTTCGATTGGATTTTTAACAGCAGCAATGATTGCTGGAATAGCATTAGCTATCCCTTGGGCAACTATTCCTTGAATAGCGTTGGCTATCCCTTGAGCAATGATATTTTCTATATCTTGCCTAGTCACATATTGGTTCCCCGATTGTTGCTCAGATTGATTACCCTCATTAACTGGTTCATTATTAGCGTTTTCCATCTGATATCTATTTTATAGATACATAATTAGTATAAAGGAAATAATTCAATGTCACAATTTAGTTGCACATAATCACATAAACGAATATACAAACAAAATTGTAACTTTTCTAATATTTCCTTATATCATGTTTCTATATACACCCGTTTTATTATTTATTTTACACAAACTGATTTTACTATTACACAATCATAGTTTCATAATCCCCTATCTTTTGTCAGGTGATGTTCTAGTAACGGCGTTCCTTCTCATCGTATTTCCAGGAGATCTGTCCCAAAGTCTCTTGGATCCTATTCCCAGCATCCATGTTGTCAAAATGATAGAGTTCAGTCCTATTCTCGTTACTTATTGGTAAATTTGGTAAAGGTTCTGGATTGTATTTAGGAAAAAGCCTATAGGGATGGTTTTGTAACAGTATTTCATTATCCAACCATTCGTCTATATTCCAGTGATTAGAAGAGTTTGGAATAGATGGTTCTAAGTTCATAAAATTATTTTCATTAACAGGCTCAATAGTATCATCGATTGCCATTATAAAATCTAGTTCTTCTTGAGATGGTAACTCTTCCATTTGCCTAGAGCTTTCCCCAATTTCCATTTTCTTAGGCTTAGGTTTCTCGAGAGGTAAAGCGTTAAATTCTATAGGTTCTTCTATGTCTGGAATATACCCATTAAAATCTCTGGAAACATCTATTCTTACTGGATAGAGATTTAAATTCTGAAGGGCTTCTGACAGATCACTCATGCTGTTTAACAAAATACACACAATTTACTAATTCATAATAAAATTTTATAGACTGTAGAAAAAAATACTAAACTTTAAATCAGAATATTTAAAGATTTATATTTACTATTACAGTATTTAACATATAAAAATCTATATACTAAATAAGTATGATGACTTAATTTATATATATTAACTAGTCATTATCATTGTGGATATTGGTTAGTGCTGCCTTGTTTAAGCATAGGTGATCAGTCCATGCATAACTAAGGCTAGGTTATCCAATATCTGCCTTTGATAATAACTTTAGTATTAAAAAAAAATAATCTTAATACTACTATTATTAATATATTATTATTAATAATAAAATTATTAATGATAAATAACTAAACAAAAATTTTAAATAAGAGTATACTTCAAACATAAAAAAATATAATTTCTTTACCACAATATAGTAATACTATATTAGGTAATTCCATATATTAATCAAATAAATTTATATATAATGTTTTTCAATTAACGATGATAGAGCAACAAATATTACAATATATATAAAAATATGCCCATATTAAAATTAACAAATAGTCAGTTAATAAAACACATAATCATATAATAGTAATCAGGAAAAATTAAGTATTTCTAAATACTTAATTAGCTTAACCCAGTGGCTCTGATACCACCTTTTTCTGTCACGGCCCACGACCCGGTTTGACCCGTTTCAGGAGCCGCGGCAGAAAATACTGCGGTATTGATTTAATTGAGTTTAACAGCGGAAACAGGATCGCTTAAAGCTAAAATTTTTCCCCGATTATTTTATTTCACAATTCGGGTTAAAATCCCGATAATTTACAATAGTAGGTTTTTACTATAAAAGCGTGATATTACAAAATCATTTCTTTATTTTATATTGAGCCACTATCTTAAGCTTGAAATGCTCCCCAGCACTTTTCCTGAATTACAACAGATCACCTGAAACATGTTTGAAAAAGGTTTTGTCAGCGGGAAATACTGAGTGAATCATTCTATTTTGCATAATGATGCATAGTTATCAATTACAGCATAAGAGCGATTACAATGGCTTCTATCTTATTTTTTTATCTGGCATTCTGTCACAATGGTGACATGTCACAATGGTGACATGTCACAATGGTGACATGTCACAATGGTGACGATGGTCATACCACTATTTAGATCAATGAACCTAAATAGTGATGATTATCCCTGTAGGTCAATGAACCTAACAGTGATTATCCCGAGTAGGTCAATGAACCTAACTGGGAGAAATTAGTAATGTGCACAATACCCCACTAACCAATAATTCAAGATATCCACGACTTAGTCCCTGTAATTATAACCTTGAAAATAATTTGAGGTATTGTAAAATATTTGATAAAATAATAATGACTCACAAACTGTGAGAAAAGGAGAATGACTCACATTGCAGATTTAATTCGGGCAGAGCCTTGCCTACTGATTAGCCTTTTATCCTAATTTCAATAATAAGCACACAATTTTGGAATTAGTAATCAATCCAGCATTTACGATAACTCACGAGATCAAATTCTCACAATTAATGTCAAAATGCTATACTTTGTCCATCGAATTAACGATGATCCGTTGAATTAACAACGAATGACAAGGTATAATACTTTACCCATCGAATTAACGATGATCCGTTGAATTAACAACGAACGATAAAGTATAACCCTAATGTGGGCGGCACTTAATCATTCATTGGATATATTGATCGTCGGAAAATGAATCGTAGCAGCGATTGAGCTAATACCCTGTTTCGTAGCAGCACCCCCCCTCTAATTAGTGTTTTGTGTGTGTTTAGTGGACTGTTTCGATGATATCTCAGTCTACGTAACTCCGATTTACGTCGTTCCAACGCTCAAATTCAAGTCCCAACCTCCTCTATTTATACTGAAAATTTGACTTAGTAGCGTAGCGCGACTGCCTACCCCTTAGTCGTCGCGCTAC
Organism: Helianthus tuberosus; assembly: GCA_030545235.1. Taxonomy (NCBI): domain Eukaryota; kingdom Viridiplantae; phylum Streptophyta; class Magnoliopsida; order Asterales; family Asteraceae; genus Helianthus; species Helianthus tuberosus. Next base: position 8,764,257 of record CM060358.1, read on the forward strand.
GCGACTGCCAACCTATTTTTCATAGGGTAGCCACGTGTAGGAGTAGGCTTGCTGAATTGACGGATTTCTTAAATTCGATTTCTACAGCTCACAATTTGGATAATCGTCAATAGGGTTTAACCCCCCTTGAGTTTTAGGGGCCCTAATCCTGATTCTGAAAATTCTGAAAATTTTAGGGTTTGTTCAGAATCACTTGGGTGTCTCAATTAGGGTTTCCTATTGGTTAAATTAATTTAATAATTATGACTTTTGATGAGAGTCGTTACACAAGCTTTCAAGATGGGGTTGCAAAAGGATTCTCAAGTTTACCAAGACCTTGTAATGAACCCATGCAGGAACCTGGATGAAGCTCGGAACAGGGCCCTAAGATACATTCGGTTGGAAGATGACAGAAAGATGCAAGAAAGGATGAACTCATCCAACACTTATGAGTCAACTAACAGGAAGTCGGAATCCTCATTCAAGTCGTATCGGCCTAAGCCATATGGCAGAAATGAGAACAAGAGAGTGAATGCTGTCGAAGATGAGGATCCTGAAGAGTATCCTGAATTATCTGAATATTGCTTTTCTGTTAACATTCCTGAATTGATGTATGCCATGCAGGGTCTAGGGGACAAGGCAAGATGGCCTCGAAAGAATCAACAAAAAGCGGATTGGAAAGACAAATCAAAATGGTGTGCTTTCCACGAAGATTTCGGGCATATGACTGAGGATTGCATCGCTTTGAGGAAAGAAATAAGCTATCTTCTAAGCAAGGGATATTTGAAAGATCTCTTAGGAAGAAAGAAGAATAAGGGTCAGGATACTGAGAAGGATCCTGAGCGAGCAGCATCACCTCCCGCGGATGCCAAGATAATCAACTTCATTTCGGGAGGATCCGACATTTGTGGGACTTCGTATTCGGCAGCAAAGAGACATGCAAAAGAAGCTAAGGCCGAAAGGGGAGACAAACCTGTCAGGATGACTACACTCACAACTGACAAAGTGATCACATTTGATGCTGATGACAGGGATACTGTCCAGGATCCTCACCATGATGCTCTGGTAATAACGTTATATGTGGCTAACCATTTTGTACGCAGGATATTGGTTGATAATGGCAGCTCCGTCAACATAATCCAACTAGAAACACTTAAAAGAATGAATGTATCTCCAATGGATATCACTTCAAAGTCTACCGTGCTTGTTGGGTTCAGTGGAGAGGCCAGAAACACAGTGGGAGAGATAAAGTTACCGGTGTACGTTGAAGGAGTCAACTCTATACAACGTTTCTGTGTGATGGACTCTCTATCCTGCTATAACATTATACTGGGAAGACCGTGGATTCACGATATGAAGGTTGTGCCATCAACATATCACCAATGCATCAAGATACCTACCCCTTGGGGAGTTGTTAAAGTTGATAGCGATCAGCAGGAGGCGAAAGAATGCTACTCATCCTCGATGAAATCCTCAACCAAACCTAGTGCAGCATAGCAATTAAAGACGCGGGCCCAGGATATCGTGGAGGATCCGGAGTAGGATGTGAAGAAAATTATCCTAGACCAGGATAATCCCGATATTTCGGTGCTCGTGGGAACCAATATCCCTCAGGATATTGAAGAGCAATTAATTAACTTTTTAAAATGCAGGATGTCGACGTTTGCATGGAAGCATGAGGATATGACAGGCATATCCAAAGATATTATCACTCACAAGCTTGGAATCGATAAATCATTCAAGCCCGTGCAACAAAAAAGAAGGAAGTTTGCTCCTGAACGAAATACAATTATTCAAGAGGAAGTTGAAAGATTGTTGAAGTCCAAAATGATTAGAGAAGTCAAGTTCCCAAGGTGGCTAGCAAACGTGGTTGTGGTACAGAAGAAAAACGGGAAATGGAGAGTCTGTGTAGATTACACAGACTTGAACAAAGCTTGTCCTAAAGACCCATTTCCTCTCCCCCACATTGATGCAATGGTAGATGCCACTGCTGGGCATGAAATGCTGACTTTCATGGATGCATCCTCAGGATTTCAACAGATCCAAATGGAGCCTTCTGACCAGGAGGATACTGCCTTCATGACACCAACATGTATTTATTGTTATACAGCTATGCCTTTTGGTTTGAAAAATGCAGGTGCAACATACCAAAGATTGGTAAACATGATGTTCAAAGACAAACTGGGGGACACCATGGAGGTGTACATTGACGATATGGTGGTAAAGTCAAAGAAAGCTCAGGATCACCTCCAAGATATTAAAGGAGCGTTTGATATCCTGGATCAGTACAATATGAAGCTGAATCCTGCTAAGTGCCATTTTGGAGTAGGAGCAGAAAAATTCCTAGGATATATGGTGACCAAAAGAGGAATAGAAGCAAGCCCGGAACAGATTAAAGCCATCTTGGATATTAAATCACCCTCAAATATGAAGGATGTTCAACGATTAACAGGGCGAGTGGCAGCATTGAATAGATTTATCTCAAGGTCTTCAGAAAAATGCAAGGATTTTTATGATATCCTGAAGAAGAACAAAAAATTCGAGTGGGGTGAGAAGCATGAAGCAGCCCTACAGGATTTGAAACGATATCTCTCAACCGCACCTCTACTGATGAAACCTGAAAATGGTGAACCACTATCCCTGTACCTTGCTGTATCAGGGAATGCTGTAAGTGCCGTTCTTATAAAAGACCATGAAGGTCAGCAATATCCTGTTTATTATGTTAGTAAAAGTTTGTTAGATGCTGAAACTAGGTATTCTCATTTAGAAAAATTAATACTAGCATTCGTTATGGCGTCAACCAAACTTAGACACTACTTTGAGACACATAGGATACACGTTAAAACAAATTATCCTGTCAAAAGTGTACTTAGGAAACCGGAAATGTCGGGTAGAATGGCTAAGTGGTCAGTAAAGTTAAGTGCTTATGATTTAGTATATGAACCTAGAAATGCCATAAAGTCTCAGGCTTTAGCTGACTTTGTGGCTGATTTTAGTAGTGACATTCAGGATGAGGTAGACCTAGAAGTTCAACAGTTAGGAGAATCCTCAGGATCCTGGACATTATATACTGATGGTGCATCTAATATAAGAGGAGTAGGATTAGGAATACTACTAAAATCGCCACAGGGGGACATATTACCCCAGGCTATTAGGTGTGAATTTCCTGCTACCAATAATGAAGCAGAATATGAGGCTTTAATTGCAGGATTAGAATTGGCTAAAAGCATGAATATCAAAAACTTACAAGTATATGTTGATTCTTTGTTAATTACTAACCATTTTAATGGATCCTATGCAGTTAAGGGTGAGAAGTTAATATAATATCTTGATATTCTCAAAAAATTAGCAGGATATTTCGATGTTTTTACACTTGAACAGGTACCAAGGGAGGATAATGCTGAAGCAGATGCCTTAGCAAATTTGGGATCATCAATCAGGATACCTGAAGGGACCCAAATACTAATATTACATGTCTTATATCCTGCAACGAATCCTCAGGATAAAGCAGTAGCGGGTATTCAGGATCCTGAAGTGGGATATCCCGAACAGGATCCTAAATCTTGGACGGCTCCAATTATGAGATATCTCAAAGAAGGACATATCCCCGAAAATGAAAATCCTAAGGCATTTAGGATGAAGGTATCACGGTTCACTATTATAAATAATGTTTTATACAAGAAATCTCTTGCAGGACCGTATTTGAGATGCTTGGAGGATCCTGAAGCCAAAGAGGTACTTCAGGATATACATGAAGGGGATTGTGGTAATCACACCGGGGGCAGATCATTGTTCTCGAAAGTGTTATGGGTGAAATTCTGAGCCCATATCCTGGAAAATATCTTGGGTTATATCTTGGTTGTGTAGTATCTGTTTACGTCCGGGATGCTGGTTCAGGATATTGGTAACATCCTGAAAGGTATTCTCAGGATTACTAATGGATTATGTGCAGGTACGTGGGTTAGAAGCTAGCAACGTTAACAAGACTTATTCCGCGGAAGACTCGGTCCAAGTCGTTCAAATGAAGACGTTGAAGCCGTATTACTCGGTCCATAACGTTCATAATGGAATATTCGGAGTAGCCCATATTTGTAGGGATTATTGTTTGTAATTCATTACTATAAATAGGTGGGTATATCAGATCAACTAGGACATCACAATTACACTCGCTACACTCTAACACTTGCTCTCTAGCAATTTTCACAAAATCATTGTAACACTTAGCGATCTGGTCTATATCCTGCACTGTATCCTGAAGTTTAAAGCAATAAGAAGAACAAGGCAGCTGCGATTGTCAGCTCCCGAGGTTTTATGCCGGCGATCTAGATTGATCAAGGGCTTTCCTCGTACATCTCGTGTCATTTCCTTTATTTTTTGCTCATTGTTTGCTCATTGTTTGATCGTTGATACAGCTCAATATCCTGAGCCGTATCCTGAATACTGATTTTCTAAATAACTTAACAAGCATATTTTCTATAAACTTTCTAGCACACTACCTCACATTACTAATTTGATCACTAAATTGCTTCGGTAATTTTTGACCAAAACAATTTGGCGCCCACCGTGGGGCAAGTGGTGCTCTCTTTACTAAAATTTTTTGCTAAGTCGCTAATCGGTTTTTTATTTTCAAAACTTTTTGCCACATTGTCCATAATGGCCTCAAGATCAAACATGAGTTCCTCTACTGTGTCTGCTATGACTTCTGCCACTACCGGTTCGGTGCTTCCACCACCTCCTCCAAGGATGCCAGCTTCTACGCAATCTCAAGATGTTATCCCTACTCGGAGTGTCCAAGGATCTGCTCCCGTTTTAGCTTCTAACGATGAAATTTTAACCTTATTTGGAAGTGTGCAGGAACAAATGAGGCAGCAACAGGAAATAAACCAAATGCTTTTGAGGGAAATACAACTCCTGAAGTCTGGCTCGAGCAGATCTGCTGAGGATATTGTCACTCCATTACATCCCAGAACGTTGAACTTCAGCTCGGCTGTGTATACTGAGGATAACAGGGGGAATATTGTGCCCAGCCTTCCTCAAAATCATACTCCTGAAATACCCTCCTCGGTCAGGATGTCGACCATAAGGAGCTCAAGATATGCTTCAGGATATGGGCAAAATCCTCCAACGGGTAACGTGTCAAATAATAATAATACTCATGCTACTAACAATAGTGGATCTTTGCAGGATACAGGTGTGACATCGGCACTTACTAGGGAACTTCAGAAGTTGAAGGACATGATATCAAGTGTACCCGGGGTGGTCCAGCCAATCCCGGAAGTGTCTCAAGACAGCCACAAGATATCTCGTTTTGCATATCCTATCTGTGATGCTGAGATCCCAAAGAGGTTCCAAACCCCCAACATGAAGCTTTACGACGGAACAACGGATCCTGAAGAGCATATTGCTCAGTATAGGGAAAGGATGGAGATCAACCCTATCCCTCCGGATCTCAAGGAAGCGTGCTTGTGCAAGGGTTTTGGTTCAACCTTGACAGGATCAGCTTTGAAATGGCTCTTGAATGTTCCTCCACATTCAATTACATCTTTTGCTCATTTAGTAAATTTATTTAATAGTCAGTTTTCTTGTAGTAGAAGCTTCGAAAAATTAACAAGTGATCTCTACAGGATAACACAAGGGCCTCAGGAATCCCTTAGGGATTATGTGAACAAGTTCAGCCGGGAATCACTAGACATTCCTCATCTTGATGTTGCAACAGCTGTGCAAGCTTTCAAGATGGGGTTGCAAAAGGATTCTCAAGTTTACCAAGACCTTGTAATGAACCCATGCAGGAACCTGGATGAAGCTCGGAACAGGGCCCTAAGATACATTCGGTTGGAAGATGACAGAAAGATGCAAGAAAGGATGAACTCATCCAACACTTATGAGTCAACTAACAGGAAGTCGGAATCCTCATTCAAGTCGTATCGGCCTAAGCCATATGGCAGAAATGAGAACAAGAGAGTGAATGCTGTCGAAGATGAGGATCCTGAAGAGTATCCTGAATTATCTGAATATTGCTTTTCTGTTAACATTCCTGAATTGATGTATGCCATGCAGGGTCTAGGGGACAAGGCAAGATGGCCTCGAAAGAATCAACAAAAAGCGGATTGGAAAGACAAATCAAAATGGTGTGCTTTCCACGAAGATTTCGGGCATATGACTGAGGATTGCATCGCTTTGAGGAAAGAAATAAGCTATCTTCTAAGCAAGGGATATTTGAAAGATCTCTTAGGAAGAAAGAAGAATAAGGGTCAGGATACTGAGAAGGATCCTGAGCGAGCAGCATCACCTCCCGCGGATGCCAAGATAATCAACTTCATTTCGGGAGGATCCGACATTTGTGGGACTTCGTATTCGGCAGCAAAGAGACATGCAAAAGAAGCTAAGGCCGAAAGGGGAGACAAACCTGTCAGGATGACTACACTCACAACTGACAAAGTGATCACATTTGATGCTGATGACAGGGATACTGTCCAGGATCCTCACCATGATGCTCTGGTAATAACGTTATATGTGGCTAACCATTTTGTACGCAGGATATTGGTTGATAATGGCAGCTCCGTCAACATAATCCAACTAGAAACACTTAAAAGAATGAATGTATCTCCAATGGATATCACTTCAAAGTCTACCGTGCTTGTTGGGTTCAGTGGAGAGGCCAGAAACACAGTGGGAGAGATAAAGTTACCGGTGTACGTTGAAGGAGTCAACTCTATACAACGTTTTTGTGTGATGGACTCTCTATCCTGCTATAACATTATACTGGGAAGACCGTGGATTCACGATATGAAGGTTGTGCCATCAACATATCACCAATGCATCAAGATACCTACCCCTTGGGGAGTTGTTAAAGTTGATAGCGATCAGCAGGAGGCGAAAGAATGCTACTCATCCTCGATGAAATCCTCAACCAAACCTAGTGCAGCATAGCAATTAAAGACGCGGGCCCAGGATATCGTGGAGGATCCGGAGTAGGATGTGAAGAAAATTATCCTAGACCAGGATAATCCCGATATTTCGGTGCTCGTGGGAACCAATATCCCTCAGGATATTGAAGAGCAATTAATTAACTTTTTAAAATGCAGGATGTCGACGTTTGCATGGAAGCATGAGGATATGACAGGCATATCCAAAGATATTATCACTCACAAGCTTGGAATCGATAAATCATTCAAGCCCGTGCAACAAAAAAGAAGGAAGTTTGCTCCTGAACGAAATACAATCATTCAAGAGGAAGTTGAAAGATTGTTGAAGTCCAAAATGATTAGAGAAGTCAAGTTCCCAAGGTGGCTAGCAAACGTGGTTGTGGTACAGAAGAAAAACGGGAAATGGAGAGTCTGTGTAGATTACACAGACTTGAACAAAGCTTGTCCTAAAGACCCATTTCCTCTCCCCCACATTGATGCAATGGTAGATGCCACTGCTGGGCATGAAATGCTGACTTTCATGGATGCATCCTCAGGATTTCAACAGATCCAAATGGAGCCTTCTGACCAGGAGGATACTGCCTTCATGACACCAACAGGTATTTATTGTTATACAGCTATGCCTTTTGGTTTGAAAAATGCAGGTGCAACATACCAAAGATTGGTAAACATGATGTTCAAAGACAAACTGGGGGACACCATGGAGGTGTACATTGACGATATGGTGGTAAAGTCAAAGAAAGCTCAGGATCACCTCCAAGATATTAAAGGAGCGTTTGATATCCTGGATCAGTACAATATGAAGCTGAATCCTGCTAAGTGCCATTTTGGAGTAGGAGCAGGAAAATTCCTAGGATATATGGTGACCAAAAGAGGAATAGAAGCAAGCCCGGAACAGATTAAAGCCATCTTGGATATTAAATCACCCTCAAATATGAAGGATGTTCAACGATTAACAGGGCGAGTGGCAGCATTGAATAGATTTATCTCAAGGTCTTCAGAAAAATGCAAGGATTTTTATGATATCCTGAAGAAGAACAAAAAATTCGAGTGGGGTGAGAAGCATGAAGCAGCCCTACAGGATTTGAAACGATATCTCTCAACCGCACCTCTACTGATGAAACCTGAAAATGGTGAACCACTATCCCTGTACCTTGCTGTATTAGGGAATGCTGTAAGTGCCGTTCTTATAAAAGACCATGAAGGTCAGCAATATCCTGTTTATTATGTTAGTAAAAGTTTGTTAGATGCTGAAACTAGGTATTCTCATTTAGAAAAATTAATACTAGCATTCGTTATGGCGTCAACCAAACTTAGACACTACTTTGAGACACATAGGATACACGTTAAAACAAATTATCCTGTCAAAAGTGTACTTAGGAAACCGGAAATGTCGGGTAGAATGGCTAAGTGGTCAGTAAAGTTAAGTGCTTATGATTTAGTATATGAACCTAGAAATGCCATAAAGTCTCAGGCTTTAGCTGACTTTGTGGCTGATTTTAGTAGTGACATTCAGGATGAGGTAGACCTAGAAGTTCAACAGTTAGGAGAATTCTCAGGATCCTGGACATTATATACTGATGGTGCATCTAATATAAGAGGAGTAGGATTAGGAATACTACTAAAATCGCCACAGGGGGACATATTACCCCAGGCTATTAGGTGTGAATTTCCTGCTACCAATAATGAAGCAGAATATGAGGCTTTAATTGCAGGATTAGAATTGGCTAAAAGCATGAATATCAAAAACTTACAAGTATATGTTGATTCTTTGTTAATTACTAACCATTTTAATGGATCCTATGCAGTTAAGGGTGAGAAGTTAATATAATATCTTGATATTCTCAAAAAATTAGCAGGATATTTCGATGTTTTTACACTTGAACAGGTACCAAGGGAGGATAATGCTGAAGCAGATGCCTTAGCAAATTTGGGATCATCAATCAGGATACCTGAAGGGACCCAAATACTAATATTACATGTCTTATATCCTGCAACGAATCCTCAGGATAAAGCAGTAGCGGGTATTCAGGATCCTGAAGTGGGATATCCCGAACAGGATCCTAAATCTTGGACGGCTCCAATTATGAGATATCTCAAAGAAGGACATATCCCCGAAAATGAAAATCCTAAGGCATTTAGGATGAAGGTATCACGGTTCACTATTATAAATAATGTTTTATACAAGAAATCTCTTGCAGGACCGTATTTGAGATGCTTGGAGGATCCTGAAGCCAAAGAGGTACTTCAGGATATACATGAAGGGGATTGTGGTAATCACACCGGGGGCAGATCATTGTTCTCGAAAGTGTTATGGGTGAAATTCTGAGCCCATATCCTGGAAAATATCTTGGGTTATATCTTGGTTGTGTAGTATCTGTTTACGTCCGGGATGCTGGTTCAGGATATTGTTAACATCCTGAAAGGTATTCTCAGGATTACTAATGGATTATGTGCAGGTACGTGGGTTAGAAGCTAGCAACGTTAACAAGACTTATTCCGCGGAAGACTCGGTCCAAGTCGTTCAAATGAAGACGTTGAAGCCGTATTACTCGGTCCATAACGTTCATAATGGAATATTCGGAGTAGCCCATATTTGTAGGGATTATTGTTTGTAATTCATTACTACAAATAGGTGGGTATATCAGATCAACTAGGACATCACAATTACACTCGCTACACTCTAACACTTGCTCTCTAGCAATTTTCACAAAATCATTGTAACACTTAGCGATCTGGTCTATATCCTGCACTGTATCCTGAAGTTTAAAGCAATAAGAAGAACAAGGCAGCTGCGATTGTCAGCTCCCGAGGTTTTATGCCGGCGATCTAGATTGATCAAGGGCTTTCCTCGTACATCTCGTGTCATTTCCTTTATTTTTTGCTCATTGTTTGCTCATTGTTTGATCGTTGATACAGCTCAATATCCTGAGCCGTATCCTGAATACTGATTTTCTAAATAACTTAACAAGCATATTTTCTATAAACTTTCTAGCACACTACCTCACATTACTAATTTGATCACTAAATTGCTTCGGTAATTTTTGACCAAAACAATTTGGCGCCCACCGTGGGGCAAGTGGTGCTCTCTTTACTAAAATTTTTTGCTAAGTCGCTAATCGGTTTTTTATTTTCAAAACTTTTTGCCACATTGTCCATAATGGCCTCAAGATCAAACATGAGTTCCTCTACTGTGTCTGCTATGACTTCTGCCACTACCGGTTCGGTGCTTCCACCACCTCCTCCAAGGATGCCAGCTTCTACGCAATCTCAAGATGTTATCCCTACTCGGAGTGTCCAGGGATCTGCTCCCGTTTTAGCTTCTAACGATGAAATTTTAACCTTATTTGGAAGTGTGCAGGAACAAATGAGGCAGCAACAGGAAACAAACCAAATGCTTTTGAGGGAAATACAACTCCTGAAGTCTGGCTCGAGCAGATCTGCTGAGGATATTATCACTCCATTACATCCCAGAACGTTGAACTTCAGCTCGGCTGTGTATACTGAGGATAACAGGGGGAATATTGTGCCCAGCCTTCCTCAAAATCATACTCCTGAAATACCCTCCTCGGTCAGGATGTCGACCATAAGGAGCTCAAGATATGCTTCAGGATATGGGCAAAATCCTCCAACGGGTAACGTGTCAAATAATAATAATACTCATGCTACTAACAATAGTGGATCTTTGCAGGATACAGGTGTGACATCGGCACTTACTAGGGAACTTCAGAAGTTGAAGGACATGATATCAAGTGTACCCGGGGTGGTCCAGCCAATCCCGGAAGTGTCTCAAGACAGCCACAAGATATCTCGTTTTGCATATCCTATCTGTGATGCTGAGATCCCAAAGAGGTTCCAAACCCCCAACATGAAGCTTTACGACGGAACAACGGATCCTGAAGAGCATATTGCTCAGTATAGGGAAAGGATGGAGATCAACCCTATCCCTCCGGATCTCAAGGAAGCGTGCTTGTGCAAGGGTTTTGGTTCAACCTTGACAGGATCAGCTTTGAAATGGCTCTTGAATGTTCCTCCACATTCAATTACATCTTTTGCTCATTTAGTAAATTTATTTAATAGTCAGTTTTCTTGTAGTAGAAGCTTCGAAAAATTAACAAGTGATCTCTACAGGATAACACAAGGGCCTCAGGAATCCCTTAGGGATTATGTGAACAAGTTCAGCCGGGAATCACTAGACATTCCTCATCTTGATGTTGCAACAGCTGTGCAAGCTTTCAAGATGGGGTTGCAAAAGGATTCTCAAGTTTACCAAGACCTTGTAATGAACCCATGCAGGAACCTGGATGAAGCTCGGAACAGGGCCCTAAGATACATTCGGTTGGAAGATGACAGAAAGATGCAAGAAAGGATGAACTCATCCAACACTTATGAGTCAACTAACAGGAAGTCGGAATCCTCATTCAAGTCGTATCGGCCTAAGCCATATGGCAGAAATGAGAACAAGAGAGTGAATGCTGTCGAAGATGAGGATCCTGAAGAGTATCCTGAATTATCTGAATATTGCTTTTCTGTTAACATTCCTGAATTGATGTATGCCATGCAGGGTCTAGGGGACAAGGCAAGATGGCCTCGAAAGAATCAACAAAAAGCGGATTGGAAAGACAAATCAAAATGGTGTGCTTTCCACGAAGATTTCGGGCATATGACTGAGGATTGCATCGCTTTGAGGAAAGAAATAAGCTATCTTCTAAGCAAGGGATATTTGAAAGATCTCTTAGGAAGAAAGAAGAATAAGGGTCAGGATACTGAGAAGGATCCTGAGCGAGCAGCATCACCTCCCGCGGATGCCAAGATAATCAACTTCATTTCGGGAGGATCCGACATTTGTGGGACTTCGTATTCGGCAGCAAAGAGACATGCAAAAGAAGCTAAGGCCGAAAGGGGAGACAAACCTGTCAGGATGACTACACTCACAACTGACAAAGTGATCACATTTGATGCTGATGACAGGGATACTGTCCAGGATCCTCACCATGATGCTCTGGTAATAACGTTATATGTGGCTAACCATTTTGTACGCAGGATATTGGTTGATAATGGCAGCTCCGTCAACATAATCCAACTAGAAACACTTAAAAGAATGAATGTATCTCCAATGGATATCACTTCAAAGTCTACCGTGCTTGTTGGGTTCAGTGGAGAGGCCAGAAACACAGTGGGAGAGATAAAGTTACCGGTGTACGTTGAAGGAGTCAACTCTATACAACGTTTCTGTGTGATGGACTCTCTATCCTGCTATAACATTATACTGGGAAGACCGTGGATTCACGATATGAAGGCTATGCCATCAACATATCACCAATGCATCAAGATACCTACCCCTTGGGGAGTTGTTAAAGTTGATAGCGATCAGCAGGAGGCGAAAGAATGCTACTCATCCTCGATGAAATCCTCAACCAAACCTAGTGCAGCATAGCAATTAAAGACGCGGGCCCAGGATATCGTGGAGGATCCGGAGCAGGATGTGAAGAAAATTATCCTAGACCAGGATAATCCCGATATTTCGGTGCTCGTGGGAACCAATATCCCTCAGGATATTGAAGAGCAATTAATTAACTTTTTAAAATGCAGGATGTCGACGTTTGCATGGAAGCATGAGGATATGACAGGCATATCCAAAGATATTATCACTCACAAGCTTGGAATCGATAAATCATTCAAGCCCGTGCAACAAAAAAGAAGGAAGTTTGCTCCTGAACGAAATACAATTATTCAAGAGGAAGTTGAAAGATTGTTGAAGTCCAAAATGATTAGAGAAGTCAAGTTCCCAAGGTGGCTAGCAAACGTGGTTGTGGTACAGAAGAAAAACGGGAAATGGAGAGTCTGTGTAGATTACACAGACTTGAACAAAGCTTGTCCTAAAGACCCATTTCCTCTCCCCCACATTGATGCAATGGTAGATGCCACTGCTGGGCATGAAATGCTGACTTTCATGGATGCATCCTCAGGATTTCAAAAGATCCAAATGGAGCCTTCTGACCAGGAGGATATTGCCTTCATGACACCAACAGGTATTTATTGTTATACAGCTATGCCTTTTGGTTTGAAAAATGCAGGTGCAACATACCAAAGATTGGTAAACATGATGTTCAAAGACAAACTGGGGGACACCATGGAGGTGTACATTGACGATATGGTGGTAAAGTCAAATAAAGCTCAGGATCACCTCCAAGATATTAAAGGAGCGTTTGATATCCTGGATCAGTACAATATGAAGCTGAATCCTGCTAAGTGCCATTTTGGAGTAGGAGCAGGAAAATTCCTAGGATATATGGTGACCAAAAGAGGAATAGAAGCAAGCCCGGAACAGATTAAAGCCATCTTGGATATTAAATCACCCTCAAATATGAAGGATGTTCAACGATTAACAGGGCGAGTGGCAGCATTGAATAGATTTATCTCAAGGTCTTCAGAAAAATGCAAGGATTTTTATGATATCCTGAAGAAGAACAAAAAATTCGAGTGGGGTGAGAAGCATGAAGCAGCCCTACAGGATTTGAAACGATATCTCTCAACCGCACCTCTACTGATGAAACCTGAAAATGGTGAACCACTATCCCTGTACCTTGCTGTATTAGGGAATGCTGTAAGTGCCGTTCTTATAAAAGACCATGAAGGTCAGCAATATCCTGTTTATTATGTTAGTAAAAGTTTGTTAGATGCTGAAACTAGGTATTCTCATTTAGAAAAATTAATACTAGCATTAGTTATGGCGTCAACCAAACTTAGACACTACTTTGAGACACATAGGATACACGTTAAAACAAATTATCCTGTCAAAAGTGTACTTAGGAAACCGGAAATGTCGGGTAGAATGGCTAAGTGGTCAGTACAGTTAAGTGCTTATGATTTAGTATATGAACCTAGAAATGCCATAAAGTCTCAGGCTTTAGCTGACTTTGTGGCTGATTTTAGCAAGGTTGGAGAACTCGCTAGTCGCTAGCGGGTCGGTGAGGTAGGGACTAGCGACTACTCGGGATTACTCGGGATTAATCGGGATTAATCGGATCGGACTTTTTATGTATAATTTTAAGTTTTTATACATATATACATATATTTTTATACGTAATTTTTTTAAGTGGACAAGTTTTGACCGGAATCTGGGAGGTTTTGGCCGGAATATGTGTTTTTTTCCGATTTTTTCTGATTTTTTTCCGATTTTTTCTGATTTTTTTCCTATTTTTTTTGTTTTTTCCCGATTTTTTCCGATTTTTCCCGACCGACTAGTCGTGATTAGGGCCGACTAGGGCCGATTAGGGCCGACTAGGGCCGATTAGGGCCGACTAGGCCGACTAGCGATTTTTTCACTGATTAGTGAAAAATTACTCAGTAGAGGTCCGACTAGCGACTAGTCGCCGATTAATCGCCGACTAGTCGCGATTTTTGCAACACTGGATTTTAGTAGTGACATTCAGGATGAGGTAGACCTAGAAGTTCAACAGTTAGGAGAATCCTCAGGATCCTGGACATTATATACTGATGGTGCATCTAATATAAGAGGAGTAGGATTAGGAATACTACTAAAATCGCCACAGGGGGACATATTACCCCAGGCTATTAGGTGTGAATTTACTGCTACCAATAATGAAGCAGAATATGAGGCTTTAATTGCAGGATTAGAATTGGCTAAAAGCATGAATATCAAAAACTTACAAGTATATGTTGATTCTTTGTTAATTACTAACCATTTTAATGGATCCTATGCAGTTAAGGGTGAGAAGTTAATAGAATATCTTGATATTCTCAAAAAATTAGCAGGATATTTCGATGTTTTTACACTTGAACAGGTACCAAGGGAGGATAATGCTGAAGCAGATGCCTTAGCAAATTTGGGATCATCAATCAGGATACCTGAAGGGACCCAAATACCAATATTACATGTCTTATATCCTGCAACGAATCCTCAGGATAAAGCAGTAGCGGGTATTCAGGATCCTGAAGTGGGATATCCTGAACAGGATCCTAAATCTTGGACGGCTCCAATTATGAGATATCTCAAAGAAGGACATATCCCCGAAAATGAAAATCCTAAGGCATTTAGGATGAAGGTATCACGGTTCACTATTATAAATAATGTTTTATACAAGAAATCTCTTGCAGGACCGTATTTGAGATGCTTGGAGGATCCTGAAGCCAAAGAGGTACTTCAGGATATACATGAAGGGGATTGTGGTAATCACACCGGGGGCAGATCATTGTTCTCGAAAGTATTAAGGACAGGATATTATTGGCCAACGATGAGGAAAGATGCTGCAGAATATGCTCGAAGATGTGATGCATGTCAAAGACATAGTAACATACTACATCAACCAGCTGAACCATTATATCCTGTAGTTTCCCCTTGGCCATTCATGAAGTGGGGGATGGATATAGTAAGGAAGTTACCAAAAGCTCCGGGAGGAAAAGTTTTTATGTTGGCTATGACAGATTATTTCTCCAAGTGGGTTGAGGCTGAAGCATTTGTCCAAGTTAGAGACCAAGAAGTAGTATCCTTCATAAAGAGGAATATCCTGACTAGGTTTGGAGTGCCAGCAGAGATCATTTGTGATAATGGGTCCCAGTTTATAAGCAAAAGGACTACCGACTTTTGCAAGAGTTGGGGAATCAAAATGATCACATCTACTCTGGTACATCCTCAAGCGAATGGACAAGCTGAATCTTCAAACAAGATAATAGTGAATAACTTAAAGAAGAGACTTGGAGCCAAAAAAGGAAGATGGGCAGATGAATTACCCTTTGTTTTGTGGGCTGATAGGACAACGGTAAAGAATGCAACCGGCCAAACCCCGTTTTCCTTGGTATTTGGAGCGGAGGCGATGATTCCAACAGAAATGACGATACCTACTGCAAGATCTATGCTGCAGAATCCTGAACAGAATCCTGAAGTCTTATGTCAGGATTTGGATACTATAGACGAAAAAAGAGTTGCAGCAAGGCTAAGGATAGCAGCATATCAACAAAGAATATCCAGAGCATATAATAAAAACATAAGGACTAGAAGATTTCGAGTTGGTGATTGGGTGCTAAGAAAGGCTTTTCAAAATACCACTAATCCTGCCGATGGCAAGCTAGCACCGAAATGGGAAGGACCTTATGAAGTCGAGTCAGAAGTAGGGAAAGGAGCATATCGACTCAGGAATATGGAAGGGGATATGCTACCGAGATCTTGGAATGCTATACACCTCAAGCTTTACTTCCAGTGAGTTTAAAATTCAATTTCTAACTCAGAATGGTATGAACTCTATCTTTTTTAAATATGTTTTGGTTTAATTTACCCTTTGAAATTCAATACTGACTTAAGCATCGGAGGGGTGTTAGCCAAGCTAACACCCACCTTAGTTTACGATTGCTTTGCAGAATATCTTTCAGGATATAGCTCCAGGATATATACTCAGGATAAGTCGAAAGATTAGAGGATTGGCCCCCTCTTTCACGTTTAAGGGATCCTGGTCCCTTCAAAGGTTTAAAGGTATTCACCTTTCTTTCGAATTGGGTTTAAACACCTCGCCTGGAGCGCAAGTTATCTAGGTATAGTTCAAGGTAGCGGGACCAGTTCATGTAAAAGTGGCTGACAATTTCGTTACTATTGGCTATATCCTGGATCCTAAAGGTATATGAGGATTGATCACCCTCTCTCACGAAAGAGTATTTTCATACTCTCAAAGGTTTAAAGGTTTTCACCTTTCTAAGGATTGGAGTTTATACACTCTCGCCTGTAGCGCATGAAATTTAGGGTTTATCCCCAGTTATCAGGGTTTATCCCCAGGGTATTAAGGGTTTATCCCAAGTATGGTGAAGATTCATTTCAGGATATCAGGGGTTTTGCCCCAGGATATGCGAAATTTACTTAAAGACAAGGTATGAATACATTTGTGTTTCTGTGTCAAACACAGGGGACATACATTATACTGTTCAAAGAATGGATCTAAATTCACAAGTATGCACTGGGGACAAAACTTATAATGAAGGATAAGAATTGGTTCTGTACGAATCTCTGGTATGATCTCTCCTTTTTATTTGGACAATTTGTGAATTATATTTTTATCAAGATATCTTTCAGGATACCTTTCGGGATACATCTATAATATATGTTCCTAAAAGTGTACAAACCAAACAATTTTTGCAACTACGATTTTCATAGCAATAACAACAGTAATAGGGTCAAAAGAGAAGTTATATTATTAACATACCAAAAGTTGTGCTCTTAGTTTCACCTCAAAACAAGGCCCATCCACTAAGAGCACTAATAGTTCATAACCATATTTACCCAACAGTTGAAGGCTTCATCTCAAACCGAGACCCATCCACCTTCAACTGTTGTATTGTTCAAAAAGCATGCAGGTAATGTAAATTGTTCAGGTACGGGAAAGTAAAATGCAGAAAAGTAAATTGTTTGTGGAACTACAAACCAACATTCAAATTCAAAAAGGTGGGCTCTGGCCTTGGCACGTGTATCCGTCATCGCCCACCTAAATGCCTTCACACAGCGGCATCACCTCCAACCTTCTCAGACTTCTCCGCTCCAGCATCCTGACCAGCATCCTGCGCAGCATCCTGACCAATGTCCATCCCAGCATCAGCTCCAGCATCCTTCTTCTCTCCAGCTTGCACCACCACCTCTGCTGACTTAGAAGACTCACCGGCTTCAGCAGGAAGTGGCACAGCTTTGCCTCCGAGCTCCTTTAACTTAGCCACCCAGGATTCAACTGGCCAAGATGGACAAACAAGGCCCGTCTCCTTGGCCTCGTAGGCCATCTTGATGCGTGCTTGTAGCAGAGAGACGATAGCAGAAGCCTTGATTCCCTCTCGAAAGTTGATCAAGGCCTGATCATGATCCATTTGAACGCTGGCAAGTTTGACCTCGGCGTCTTGGGTGACCTTCTTTAGCAAGCTTTCATAGTGCCGGCTCTTCGCTTCAGCAATAGCACCTTGGTCAGCAACGGTGCTCTCGAGCTGCTTGATCCTGGCTTCATGAAGTGCCACAGTACCACAAGCATCATTATACAAGTGGAGCAAATGCTGGAGGCCCTGCACATTAATTACAGGTATGGAGTTAGAATGTATGCTGACTAAGACATCCTACCAGGATACCCTGTTAGGATATACGTGCAGGATATATATGCAGGATATACATGAAGGATATGCGTCAGGATATTACCTTGTTGAGGAAGGATGTCATTGGCTCTAAGGAGTCAGAGAAGCTGAGTTCGTCATAGGAAAACCCTTCTGAGCCTGGAGCACTGACCTCAAGACCCTTTCTCTTTTTCGCTGCGGAAGCACGGGTTCTTGGATTGGCCTTGGGAGCCGGGAGTGGCTTGGAGCTAGTAGCAGCAGGAGTCTCCTTCTTGACTATGGCTGGAGTTGGATAGCTGTCAAGTTCATCCAGGTCTAGATAGACTGGGACTTTGCTGGAATCTGCACACAGGGAGTAAATTCTAAATCCCTCCTATGAATAACAGATGAAAAACATATGTGTGCAGGATATCTTGCAGGATCCTTACCAGACATGTTGGCACTTGAAAGTGGGCTTGGAGTTGGTGGAGAAGGATTGAAACTTCTTTCTGCCTCTGGGAGAAGTCTAATGGCGTCTATTCTTTCTTGAGAATTAGCAAGAGGAGGTGCAATCTTCCTAAAATCAGCTGCACAAAAATGAAAATTTATTAGTTCAGAATATGAGACAGGATAAGAGACAGGATCATTCTTAAACCCTAATTCCTACCCTTT
The DNA here is from genome assembly GCA_030545235.1 of Helianthus tuberosus. Lineage (NCBI taxonomy): Eukaryota > Viridiplantae > Streptophyta > Magnoliopsida > Asterales > Asteraceae > Helianthus > Helianthus tuberosus. The sequence continues at coordinate 8,782,907 of CM060358.1, forward strand.
CTTAACCATCTCATCGGATAATCCGTTCCACCGGGGATTGAATCCCTTTTTACGAAGAAAAACTTGGATTGCCAACCATCCTCGTTTTTGGTGGCACGAAGTATCAATGGATCACCGGAAGTAGAATAAAATAGGAATCTAGATGAGCCATGGCATCTAAGCTTGTAGGCTAAAGGGAGGTCATGGACGGAAAGGTCAGGTATGTGGTTTCTCCTGATTTGGTCAAGAACAGATAAAACACGCCAAAGCATTGGCATGGTTTGACTAAAAGAAATTTTAGTGATGTTAAAAAACTCGGTAATGAAGTCCGGAAAGGGGAATCGTAGCCCTAAGGTAAAGGGGAAAGCATTAAAACAAATCCACTCGGTGGAAACCATATCTGACCGGATTTCTCTGTCAAAGGGTCGGAATATGGTTCCATCCGGAAAGATACCGGAGGATTTCAAAGCCGACAGATGAGCACTATCAAAGGTGCATGTTTCATTCTCCGGTTCTTGGAGAAGATTCTGTTGGATGAATGTGGGAGCCGAGTCGCCTGAACTGGACCTCGTTTGCCTAGGCATTTGGTCGCCTGAATTCTTGCCGGAGTAAGATGAAAGATGGTTATGAAGATGAGAGAGAGAATATTACCTTTTTCTTGTCGATTGTGGGTAAAAAAGGAGATGAGGATGAGAAGATATAGGCTATGATGAGTAAATATAGGCCGGGTGGTTGAAAACTGTCACATCAATAGTCTTATCTCTTAATTGCCTTGGCCACCGTGAAAAAATGTAACCGTTAGGATATCAAACGGTAACATTTTTGGGGACAATTGTTATGTGTGAAATTCTGAGCCCATATCCTGGAAAATATCTTGGGTTATATCTTGGTTGTGTAGTATCTGTTTATGTCCGGGATGCTGGTTCAGGATATTGGTAACATCCTGAAAGGTATTCTCAGGATTACTAATGGATTATGTGCAGGTACGTGGGTTAGAAGCTAGCAACGTTAACAAGACTTATTCCGCGGAAGACTCGGTCCAAGTCGTTCAAATGAAGACGTTGAAGCCGTATTACTCGGTCCATAACGTTCATAATGGAATATTCGGAGTAGCCCATATTTGTAGGGATTATTGTTTGTAATTCATTACTATAAATAGGTGGGTATATCAGATCAACTAGGACATCACAATTACACTCGCTACACTCTAACACTTGCTCTCTAGCAATTTTCACAAAATCATTGTAACACTTAGCGATCTGGTCTATATCCTGCACTGTATCCTGAAGTTTAAAGCAATAAGAAGAACAAGGCAGCTGCGATTGTCAGCTCCCGAGGTTTTATGCCGGCGATCTAGATTGATCAAGGGCTTTCCTCGTACATCTCGTGTCATTTCCTTTATTTTTTGCTCATTGTTTGCTCATTGTTTGATCGTTGATACAGCTCAATATCCTGAGCCGTATCCTGAATACTGATTTTCTAAATAACTTAACAAGCATATTTTCTATAAACTTTCTAGCACACTACCTCACATTACTAATTTGATCACTAAATTGCTTCGGTAATTTTTGACCAAAACACCTAATATGGTCCATCTATTATTGTCCATTGTGATCCATTAAAGTCTAATATGGTCGATTAAGACGTATATGATCTACTATTGTCCATTATGATCCACTAAGTCCCGATATGGTCTACTAAGACATGAATGATCTGCTATTTGCCATTGTGATCCATTTAGGCCCAATATGGTCAACTAAGACATATATGATCTTCCAAATTTTATTGTGATCCATTAAGGCCCAATATGGTCCACTAAGACATGTGTGATCAACCATTGTCCATTGTGATCCATTAAGGCCCAATATGGTCTATTAAGACATATATGATCCACAGTTAGACCTTGTGATCCATCTAGGCCCACTATGGCCTTTTAACACATATTATCTAATATCACCCATTGTGACCCATTAAAGCCTAATATGGTCTATTAAGACATATAAGATCTCTTATTGTCCCTCGTGACCCATTAAGGCTCAATATGATTCATTAACACATATATGGTCCACTATTTGTCATTGTGATCCATTAAGATCCAATATGTTCCATTAACACACATATGATCTACTATCGTTCACCGTGATCCATTAAGGCCCTATATGGTCAATTAAGAAATGTATGATCTACTATTGTTCATTGTGGTCAATTAAAGCCCAATATGGTTCATTAAAGCATATATGATTCACTATTGACGACTGTGATCTATTAAGGCTCAATATGGTCCATTAAAACGTATATGATTATAGATCGAGATACGCTTAGTACCGAACCTACCGACACCGAAAATCACAAAATATGGGTACCGGTACCGAAAATGTTCATTATAGTACTTTACATTACCGATATTTGAAAGTAAAATACGGTAAAAAACCGGTACCGTACCGAACAGAAAGAACAAGTACCAAGAACTTTAAAAAGTTGGTACTGAATCGGCACCGAAAACATTTCGATACGAGAAATTCGGTACTGGTACTAATATACATATATTAAATACGTATATAACGTAACTAATATGCATACATTAACATATTTTTAAAATGAAAACGAGTAGTAACAAATACGGTTTAGAATATATAGTATTAATTAATAGTTTGAATTTTTAAATATGTAGTAAGATTTGTTTTTGTTCTTTTTAATATTAATTAATGTAATTTTTTAAATGAGATTATTTTGGGGGGAAATTTAAATTTTAGGATGAAATATTTTTTGGGGGGAATTTTTAGGATGAAATATTTTGGAGGGAAGTTTAAATTTTAGGATGAAATGATTTGGAGGGAACTTTTAAAGATGTTGTTAGTTTAACATTTGGTCACACATTTTTTGCATGACATTTGATATCATTTCGTCATGCAAAATAAACAAATGTTTGTTAAGTCACATGAAATTTTGTAATTTTAAGTGTGCTCATTGTCTAATCTTTTGTCATACAAAATAATATATGTGGCCATATGTATTAGCCTTTAGTCACATTATCAAGCATATATTATGGTCATAAATCCCATTTGGCTACACTATTCTAATGTGGCTGTTTCTTCTTAACGTGTGACTAAAGGTTTTGAATACATCTATTTTTTGTCACATTAAACAAATATTATAGCCACAGATCACATTTGGCCGCATTTTTTAACGTGGTTAATAAATGTCACACTTTTTTTTAAGTGTGGCTAAAAGTTTTGAACACATGTGTTATTGGTCACATAAAAACAAATAATGTGGTCGTATATCACATTTAGACATTTATTTTCATAAAGTGTGGCTAATGTGTCAAATGCATGTGTTTTTGGTCACATGAAAAAAAAATACGAGGCCATAGATCACATTTGGCCACACATTTCGAGTTGTAGCTAATAAATGTCACATTATTTTCTAAAAGTGGTGCCAAAGTTTTTGAACTGGTATACAATTGTCACATTAATAATAAAATGGGTGGCTAAAGGTGTTTTAAAATGTTATGAGTGACCTTTAGCCACACATTTTTTTCAAAAGTGTGGCTTGGCTGTTTTGCCAAAAGTGTGGCCGTAGCCCATTTTTCACGTAGTGTGAGTCAGGCAGAGGCTCGACATGCGTAACGGAGCTCTAGATCAATCGGGCAGTGTCGCAACCCCCGCCCCCTTATCTGTCCCGGGAACAGGCGGCCGCGAACATCAGTTGTGGTGGTATCAGTTTATTTATTAATTTGGCAGTGGAATTTCATCAGGACCATAGTTAGGAAATGTTTATCAGAGTAAAACCACCATATTTTATATTAATAACCACATGGGTAAAACCCAAGTTTCTTATTACAACATAGGGATAAACCCTATTTTATTGAATTTAAAACATCGTCTTTTAGGTAACTTTTATAGCCACATTTTTCCAAGCTGTCAGTGCTCTCAAGCTGGCTTTCTTCTAATTTGGCTTTCACATTTTGTTACCTGAAATGCGTTTTAAAAAAATTTGTCAGTGGGAAATACTGGTGAGTGAATCCCAGTTTAATCAAGAAACATTTTATCAATTAACACAGTATTGAGAGCTATCACATTGTTTATTTCTACACAATTACTCATTCAGTACTGTCAATCCTGACTGGTGGGTCATATTACACATTGGCTAACTCGTTGTCCAATTGTAACGTGTTCCACATTTTGTATACAAAACCCCAACATACCGGCAGTAATTGAAGAACTACAAAGACTCAATCACTGCTTAATCACATTGTAAAACATTTAAGGTTTTGTAAAAATAGTTACAAAAAGGTTTACAAAAAGAGGATAAACTCACATTGATGTCTTAGACCTCTTTTAGGGTTTCCTGGTGATTTATCTATAATTTACACAAATGTACATATGTTAGTATAATAACCCTTTATTTATATTAACGATACCCTCCCCAAGACGGCATTCCAACAACTACGTCGGGCAGAACCACGACAGTTGTTACGAAACCCTGGATCAATCGGGCAGCGTATCTAATATGTAACCGGGGTTATAATACTTACAATGGGGCAGAACTTCGTTAATTAGGGGTATTATACTTGGAGATTATGCCTATTACTTCAGAAATTCGTAAGAAAGAAAGAATTTGAACGAACGGACTGAAGGCCCGATGCTCTCTATTTATTGGGCTGATTTTTCATTTCCTCGCGGCCCGCGTAAGGTTAGTTCTCGGTTTACGCGGCCCGCGTAGTAGGGGTGTAGGGCTTAGGTCCGTCGATTCAATCAGCTAGACTTGCCACGATCGTGACACGTGTCGGCCTCTGGTGTCGCCTGAGTTTGGAGCTATCGCGCCCCGCGTAAGTTGTAGCCAAGGGCTACGCGGCCCGCGAGCGCCCCTAAAATTTTATTTTTATTATATTTTTAATGATATTTCATATTTTGGGCTCGGTTTTCACATACGAGGTGTATTTTAAGACATATGGGAATATTTTAAAATATTTTAGGGTGTCAGAAAAATTTCAGGAGGGTTATTATATTTAGTTTGTGAGGTAGTGTGTTATTGATGTTTGCAAAAATGTGTTAACTTGATTGAAAATAATAACAGTTTCAGGATACAGCTCGAGGATATCAAACTCTAATAGTTAATAGATAACATACAAGAAAAGTAAACGTGGACACGAGATGTACGAGGAAAGCCCTTGATCAATTTAGATCGCTGGCACAAAACCTGGGGAGCTGACAATCATCACCTACCTTGTTCTTCTTGTTGCTTGAATAACTAGGATACAATGTCAGGATAATGCTCGGATCAGGTCTAAGTGTACAACGATTGTGAATTATGAGTGTTTGAGTGTGATTGCAGCTAGAATGGGAGAGTGTACAAGTATGAGAGCTCGAGAGTGTGTGTGTTCCTATGATCCGGCACCCTGTATATATAGTTACATGAATAAACAAACTATCCTATTATTCCGGGATACTTAGAATATTCTTTATCGACCGTTGCAGACCACTTCTTTCAGCTTCAACATCTTTCTTCCAACTAATTTGAGCGAGTCTTCAGGGGACTTAGTCTTTGTGAACGTTAACCACCTGCAGCCATAACCTACAAGCAAATCGACTGGACCCGTGGGATCTTAAACGGTAAACTATGGGAAGATCGTTGATGCTAATGCCAGGGAGGCGATTCTTCTTAATGCGGTCAAGCACGATTAAAATCCTCCAAACCATGGGCATGGTTTGGCTGAAGCTCAGATTGGTGGTCCGGAAAAACTCCATGACAAAATTGGAATAAGGGAAATCTCAAACCCAAGGTGAAAGGGAAAGCTAAGAAACAAAGTCACTCGCTGGACGACACATCTAATTGGAGATCCCGATCAAATGGCCGGAAGATTGCACCGTCTGGGAAGGCACCTGAAGAATGCAGAGCTGCTATGTCGACATTGTCGAAGGAGCAGATCTCTCGCTCCGTAGTTTGGAGCAAATCTTGGGGTGTGGATGTCGGAGCTGAATCGCCAGAGGAGGAGCGAGTTCTTTTGGCCATAACTGACTAAGGACGAAGAAGACGGAGATGAAAAGGGTTAGAGATAGGGAGAGAATATTACCTTTTTAATCTCTGCAATGGCAATTAAAAAGAAAGGAAATTAGGAGAAGATATAGGCATGCAATGAGTGAAAATTTCATGGGGAGTTATTCCATGTCACATCATATCTTCAATCCATTAAAGGCCTTGAAAAACTAAAAGTATAACCGTTAGATTGGGTGTATCCAACGACAATACTTTTGGGGACAATTGTTATCGGTGGAATTTTGAACCCATATCCTGACAATATATCTTGATTTTATGTTAGCTATCTGTGATCAGGATACCGAACCAGGATATTGGTAACATCCTGCGGGAGTATCTTGATTATCACTAACGATTTGCTTGTAGGTTGTGGCTGCAGGTGGTTAACGTTCACAAAGACTAAGTCCCCTGAAGACTCGCTCAAATTAGTTGGAAGAAAGATGTTGAAGCTGAAAGAAGTGGTCTGCAACGGTCGTTAAAGAATATTCTGAGTATCCCAGAATAATATGACAGTTTGTTTATTCATGTAACTATATATACAGGGTGCCAGATCATAGGAACACACTCACTCTCGAGCTCTCATACTTGTACACTCTCCCATTCTAGCTGCAATCACACTCAAACACTCATAATTCACAATCGTTGTACACTTAGACCTGATCCGAGCATTATCCTGACATTGTATCCTAGTTATTCAAGCAATAAAAAGAACCAGGTAGGTGACGATTGTCAGCTCCCTAGGTTTTGTGCCAGCGATCTAAATTGATCAAGGGCTTTCCTCGTACATCTCGTGTCCACATTTACTTTTCTTGTATGTTATCTATTAACTATTAGAGTTTGATATCCTCGAACTGTATCCTGAAACTGTTAATATTTTCAATCAAGTTAACACATTTTTGAAAACATCAATAACACACTACCTCACAAACTAAATATAACAACCCACCTGAAATTTTGCTGACACCCTAAAATATTTTAAAATATTCCCATATGTCTTAAAATACACCTCGTATGTGAAAACCGAGCCCAAAATATGAAATATCATTAAAAATAAAATAAATATAAAATTTTAGGGGCGCTCGCGGGCCGCGTAGCCCTTGGCTACAACTTACGCGGGGCGCGATAGCTCCAAACTCAGGCGACACCAGAGGCCGACACGTGTCACGATTGTGGCAAGTCTAGCTGATTGAATCGACGGACCTAAGCCCTACGCCCCTACTATGCGGGCCGCGTAAACCGAGTACTAACCTTACGTGGGCCGCGAGGAAATGAAAAATTAGCCCAATAAATAGAGAGCATCGGGCCTTCAGTCTGTTCGTTCAAATTCTTTCTTTCTTACGAATTTCTGAAGTAATAGGCATAATCTCCGAGTATAATACCCCTAATTAACGAAGTTCTGCCCCATTGTAAGTATTATAACCCCGGTTACATATTAGATACGCTGCCCGATTGATCCAGGGTTCCGTAACAACTGTCGTGGTTCTGCCCGACGTAGTTGTTGGAATGCCGTCTTGGGGAGGGTATCGTTAATATAAATAAAGGGTTATTATACTAACATATGTACATTTGTGTAAATTATAGATAAATCACCAGGAAACCCTAAAAGAAGTCTAAGACAGCAATGTGAGTTTATCCTCTTTTTGTAAACCTTTTTGTAACTATTTTTACAAAACCTTAAATGTTTTACAATGTGATTAAGCAGTGATTGAGTCTTTGTAGTTCTTTAATTACTGTCGGTATGTTGGGGTTTTGTATACAAAATGTGGAACACGTTACAATTGGACAACGAGTTAGCCAATGTGTAATATGACGAGAGTACTGAATGAGTAATTGTGTAGAAATAAACAATGTGATAGCTCTAAATACTGTGTTAATTGATAAAATGTTTCTTGATTAAACTGGGATTCACTCACCAGTATTTCCTACTGACAAATGTTTTTAAAACACGTTTCAGGTAACAAAATGTGACAGCCAAATTAGAAGAAAGCCAGCTTGAGAGCACTGACGGCTTGGAAAAATGTGGCTATAAAAGTTACCTAAAAGACGATGTTTTAAATTCAATAAAATAGGGTTTATCCCTATGTTGTAATAAGAAACTTGGGTTTTACCCATGTGGTTATTAATATAAAATATGGTGGTTTTACTCTGATAAACATTTCCTAACTACGGTCCTGATGAAATTCCGCTGCCAAATTAATAAATAAACTGATACCACCACACCTGATGTTCGCGGCCGCCCGTTCCCGGGACAGATAAGGGGGCGGGGGTTGCGACACTAAATTTGATCACTTAATTGCTTCGGTAATTTTTGACCAAAACAGTATCCTTCTCTTTCGGCTTGGTCAAGTATATAACTTGCCTTAACCATTTATTGTTAGTGTACTTCCCGGGTTCGAGTGTATTAAAATACCCTTCACATACACTTTAAATCATTTTCTTTTCTAGTATTTTCAATTGAAACTCATTTCATAGTTAATTCTTACCGGATGTCTTAATCAAGCCTAGAACCGAACACATTTAATCTTTAACCTTGAGCTCTAATTACCAACTTGTAAGACCCGGACTTACATAACTAAAAATTTATATAAAAGTGTGGCATTTATATACAAGTAATGCAAATAAACGTCCATACAAAATTTCAGGTTTGATAAAAAACTTCATAAGTATTTAAAACCCTTTAACACGTTAACGTTGTTCGGTTCATAAAATAACTAAACAAAAAGCGGAAGCTTGATCTTCGGTTGTGTTCGATTCTTCGTTATTCTTGATCTTCATCCGTAACATCATATCTATCACCTATATATCAAATATCATCTCACACGTCAGTTATATGATGCTTAAACGTAGTTTTATAACCCAAGTTTACCAAAACAAACAAACAAAAAGATGGTGAGAAGACCCGTCGTAAGCTACGACATGTATGCCGTAACTTACGGCACCTCTTTTCTGTTGTTTCCAGCCATCCCCAGAGCCGTAGCCTACGGCTGCAACATTTCCATTCTTGTCCATTTTTTTTACAAACATGTCCATAACATAACTTTCCGATTACTTATCCGTTTGGCACGAAAATTGTTTCTACTTGACCCGAAAAACATTTGCCAACATTCTTATCTTATAAACCCATAACTCGGGTTTATAACTTTATGTTTTACGCTATCGGTTCTAAATTTATATGTTTATTTATTTGACCCATTTGCATGTTTAAGCAATCGAGACTATGAAATTTACATCTTTTTCGCAAGAACATCATTTTTACGACTTTACCCGATTACCCGGGTTATTAAATTTTCTTTTCCCGCATCCATTACCCTGTTTGCGTTTATGCTTATTCGACCCGTTCAACCTTTTAATGGTCGAACTTAATTAGTCCGAATTATTTTTCAAGAATTCACAATCTTCCGATTATGACCCAATTATCCGGGTCCAATTGATTTATTGTTCGCGTTCCCGTTACCCGATTTATGCATGCCTTCATAAATTTAACCTTTCAATCGGGTTTATGCGAAGTCATTACTCTCGCACCCATTTCGGTATGCGTTACAACTTCGTTTTGACCCATTTGTTTGTTCGTGTGAAATCCATCACTTGGAACAAACCAAGCTTATTATTAATTCGTTATTTGACCCATTTGGTTGTTTCATGTGAAATCCCTTACTTTAAACAAGCCAAACTCATCAACATTCCTTATTTTGACCCGTTTGGTTGTTTCATGTGAAATCCATCACTTTAAACAAACCAAACTTTATGAGTAATTACCATTATTCAGTTATACACAAATAAACACATAATTTAACAAAACACAACGAAGCGTAAAGCCATGTACCTTAAAGCTTTCCTTTCAGGCGCGTGTCCGCCCCAGCTTGACCACTCGATGCTTCACCCAAATTTCCTATAGAGTTCAATCCGATTTATCATTTAGAACCCATAGTACAATTTATGATTCATAAACTTGTAAGTATTCAATTACAAGTTTCATGTTATGATTCTTCCACACCTTTCAACAACTCACATTCACTTAGGCATTATATTAAACACATTATGGGCATGGATTTTTACACCAAGTTTATTAAGTTTTCACTTCAACAATTACTCATGTTTTCCCACCTTATAAAGTCAATATGACTAGCATAATCGATTGACATCTAGAGCTCACTATATTAACATCAAATACATCAAATTTACTTCCACAATTCATGTGTTTAACATATCTACAAAAACCCACTTACATATACATAGTATATTACCCTAATACTTAATCATAACATTTTCTCTACCATTATTCATCAAGGGTTTACCTCAAATCATATGGGCACTACAAATTTTTTCACAATTTCAACAATCCCTACTTCAACTGCACATCATAAGGTTCATCAAGAAATCACTACTTCAACATATACTAGATTTTTGACGTACCTTATGATGAGATGATGTTGTAAACTCTAATTTATCAAGCATGCATCAAAATCACTTTGATTTTTAATTAGATGGATTTTGTTAAGTTACATCAAAACAGAAGGTAGACGGGCAACAAGCTGCCCCGCCACCCCTTTATTAAAAAAAACAAACGAACTGATATGTTAACATACACTAAGAACTATTTTTTTGCTTAAGAACGCAAAGAACGATTTTCATACATTCCGAAACTGGCTCAAACGAATTTTGATAACTTATTACAATAGTGTTGGAACTCATTAAAGCTAAACTATAAAAATTTAAGATCGTAAGATTCAACAAGTCAGTTCCAACGCCGCTACGCCGCTGAAATGAGTTGAATCAGAGTTCGTTTTAGTCGTTTTAGAGTTCCTAAAAGTCATTCTTAGGCAAAAATTAGTTCTGATGTGATCGTTCACACACTTACACACACACACACACACACATATATATATATATATAGTATATCGTACATTACGGCTAATCGTACTTCAGGTACGATAACGTGCGTGATTTGTTCTATAACATGCGTGATTATTGTGTTTCAACATGCGTGATTTTGGATTTTTGAGTTATAACGTGCGTGATTTTAAAATGAACGTGCGTAATTATCTGTCGTACGTGATGTACGTTAAGCCGTAATGTACGTTAACCTTCCTCTCTCTCTCTCTATATATATATATAGAGGAAGGTTCAATTGAAAACCACTAGTTATTGTGAAAACTTAAAAACTAACTAAAAAAAGTCTAAAAAACATACCAATTTTTTTAACAAATTTTCGCTACTTTTTATATATATATATAAAAACTTGTACTACACATGTGCATTATATGTGTATTGCACATGTGCACTACAATTTTTTTTTGAAAACAAAAATTATATATAAGAAGTAGCGAATATTTATAAAAAATTGTAAAAAAAATTGGTATGTTTTTTAGGCTTTTTTAGTTAGTTTTCGATTTTTCACAATAAAATGAGTTTTCAATTGAACCCTCATATATATATATATATGTATATATATGGGGATGGATCATGAGAAAACTAGTTTAAATGAGAAAACCAAAAAACTAACCAAAAAAGCCTAAATAAAACCTAAAAACATACCAAATTTTTTTTTACAATTTTTTATAGAAAAATCGCTACTTTTTCTGTATGGAAAAAAATTTAAAAAAATTTTTTTTTTTTTTTTGGTTGTGCTGCACATGTCCACTAATACATAAAGCTTAAACCACTTAACCCACCCCCACCGACACCCCCAAAAACCTAAATTCACCCTCCCACCAAAAGCCTAACCCCCCCACCCTCCAAAAACCTAAACCCCCTACCCCCCACCCTCCCGAAAACCTAAAACTAAACCCTAAACATAAACCCGAAAAAACCTAAACCCCCCCACCCCCACCCCCCAAAAA